>RBNI01000264.1:0-35074 GCA_003990745.1 Jimgerdemannia flammicorona | reverse complement strand
TTTTTTATAGTCACTTGGACTCCACCTTTATTACCAGTCTATGAATTAGTATACAACATCACCACCCACTACCCTATCCCCATAGGGGGGCTCCTCCCCACCTCCTCATGAATAAAGATCACCCTATCACTCACTATGCCAACTCTCCCCCCACTCTGGCCACAAATTTTCTCCACTAAGCGGCGTCTCCGACCACCCTGCAACCCCCAACCAAGCCACCAGCCTGTTAAGGTGTCTCCCATCAGCCTGTGCCACTGCACCATCCAGTCCCCTGAGCCCTGCCTGCTTCCATCCTCAAAAACAAATAACCAGTGACTGGCCAGTCCTACCCAAATAGCCAATGTCCAGCCCAAAGTAATCTACTCCTTCCCTATCCCCCCTACCAATCTATCCCTCAAGTCCTCCCACCTCCCTCATACTTCATCTGCCCTATACCGTACCCCCAAGCATTCCCCAATTGTGCACCAAAAATTCCCCAACACCTCATACTCCCCTAGCCAATGTTCAGGCGTCTGTACCCAACCCCCCTCCTGTCCCACATTATGGCACTCCTCACAGTCAAAACACCCCCCTACAATGAGGTGCCCTGAGTGAAAGTTGAGTATCACATTCCTCCATAGCAGGTGCCACCAGACCACCCAGTACTTTGGCAGCATCCACTTTCTCACTGCAGCACTCCAAGTCCAAACACCACGCCAGTCCCACTCTTCACCGATTCCAACTCCTTGCCAGCCACTAGGCCACAGATCCTGGCCTGGTCCCCTTTGGCATTCCATTCCATCACCTATGTCGAACTCAATTAGAGGGGTACCACCCAGCAGTATACGATCCCATCTCCATATTGCCGGGCCCCAATCCTCCTCTCCTTCATTTCCCTGCCAACGAATTCCAATGCGGTGCACCCCCTCTGCTATCCCCCACCAAAATCCTCTATATCGCAGTCACTTAGTATCCTAAAGTCCAACTAAAGCAAGGAGATCCCCAGTTGTGCCCCTTGGTGATATCTGCCTCTCCCAGATTTTCTGTAGCAGAGGGACCCAGCCACCTCCTCTCAATTCTACTGCCCTCTTTAACCACCATGCTCACAAGCAGTGCAACTATTTTGGAAAGTCAACCAGCCCCAGACCACCTCTTGCCACTGGTAGGGACAAGATCTCCCAACCAATCTGACTCTGCCTTCCAGCCCAAATCCATCCCTTTGCTGACTTCACCAATCTCTTCACCACCCAAGCTGGGAAGTCCAGATGATAAGCCAGGTACCACAACTTTGGCAGCCAGTAGACATTCAAAATCGAGACCCGTCCTGCCAGAGAAAAATGTCTTCCCCCCCAACTCTGCAGGGCCTCCTCCCAGATTCCAATCCTCTGCTCCCACCAGAGCCTGGGCAGAACTGACCCATAGACTGACAGATAGATGCCCAAGTACCACACTGCTTCACCATTGGGGATGATTGTTCCTATAACCTCCCCTCCTACCAGACCATTGCCGAGCACCATTGTTTCACACTTATGCCAATTCAACTTCACTCCCGAGTGCTCTGCATACCACTCTACAGTCTTCTGGAGCTCTTCAACATTAGCAATCGAACCCAAACCAACCACCATGTTGTCTGCAAAGGCCCCTACTTTCCATCCTATGCCAAAAACAGAGAGTTCTTCTATCTTCTACCTAATTCTATCCATAAGGGGTTCCAGAGAAAGAGCGTACAAAATGGGGGACAATGGGTCCCCCTGGGGCACCCCCCTGCCCAAGGGGAATGCTACCCCTCGATGACCATTGTACATGAGCATAGCCCTACTCCCTTCCAGTAGGCTGACCATTGCTGACCGGAATTGGGACGGAATTAAAAGGACTCTCAGTAGAAGGAGGAATCATTGATAAAGATTATAGATGTAAAATCATTATCATTATCCAAAACCATAGTTGGACACCATTTAAGATCTCTATCATATTTTGCATTACACAGATCTTATTTAAGAAAATTGAGTCAGCCTTGACAGTCATGAAAGTCCCTGAACTAATGCCTACTATCTTAGGATCTAAAGGATTTGGCTCATTAAACAAATCCTCAACACAATTTACTGCAATTAAGGAAGAACAATTCTATAAGAAAATTGAAGATGGATTTGTACCAAGTGGCCAATATCTTCATAATATTAGAATATACTCTTCCTAAATAATTGACAATTGCTTCCCTTATATCAATAAACTGACCCAAAGGAGAATCAACAGAATGAAATCTTTTACAACTAAAATCATTACTATTAGATCAGACAAATTGCTTACCCTCCAAGTCTTTGTTAATTGAGCACCTGTCAAGATAATGATAGACAGTAGTGTCTTGGGCAACTTCATTAATAAAGAAACAGCTACAGACTCAAGGTCTTGACCTCTTTGATATAATAAACTCAAGCAGTTGCTACAGCTAATAGAACCTCACATGATATTAGTAAGGAATTCTGCAACCTATCCTTCAGAATTAGTGACTACTGAGTATATTTTTTTTTTTTTTTATAGTTATTTGGACTTCCATTTATTACCACTCAATCTATAAATAATAATACTCATATACCCACAGCCCCTCAGCCAATGCCCCTTGGATCCACCTCTCCACTCTCTATCTCTCTCCACTGAAGGACAATCCAAACACCTGTTATCTGAACTCTCTCTCCACTCTTCTTGTAAATACAATTCACCAGATTCCTATGGCCCCCCCCACCTGGTCTCCATCCTCTCCACCAATCATTCAAAATGTCCAGTATTAACCATTCCCAATATGCTACCCTAACTCCAACTGCAACCCACTGGCCCTCCTCAAAGACATGAAGTAAATGACCAGCCAGCCCTATCGAAATTGCCAGGGCCCATCCTAGGGTCAACTATTCATCCCTAACCCCACCCACTAACCTATTCTGGAGGTCTCCCCATCTCCCTCCTTCCCCCCCGACCAGGGGCTGCAATCCCAGTCTGCTAGTAATATTGTGCCAAAACTCCCCCACAACTTCACACTCCCCTAGCCAATGTTCAGGCATTTTGTACCACTCCCCCCTCCTGGCCAATATCCATACATTCCTCACACTCAAATATGCCATCTGTCACCAAGTGTCCTGACTGATAGTTCAGCATCACATTCCACCTTAGGAATCTCCACCATACTACCCAGAACTTGAGGGAAAGCCACTGCATCACCTGCTTGCTCTAAAGTCAAACATCATTCCAGTCCCACTCTTCACCAATCCCCACCCTTTGTTATGCTTCAGACTACATATTCCCCCTGAGCCCCCACAGACATTCCATTCCATCACCAAGCTGATAATCCTCTACCAATATACCTCCTAGCCATAGCCAGTCCCATCTCCACATCTATGGTCCCCAGTCCTCCTCTCCCTCATCACCCCTCTACCAAAGTACAATTCTTCTTGCACAATCTACCACTCCCCACCAAAAGCCTTTGTAATGCATCATTCTGCTCCTATCCATGGCAACTGTTGCAAGCAGGTCACCAGTCACCCCACAGAGAGAGTGCTGGACTTCCAACACCCTCTATATGAGTGGCACCCACTTCCGGCCTCTTAACTTGCTTGCTCTCTTCAGCCACCATGCTCTCAGACAATATAGGCACTTGGTGAAGTCTACTAAGCCCAGCCTGCCTCTATCAACAGGCAGAGTCAGAACTTCTCAGCCTATCTGACTGTGCCATCCAGCCCAAATCTACAAATTTGTCATCTTCAGAAGTTGCCTAACCACCCATGTCAGGAAGTCTAGATAATACTCCACATACTATAGCTTTGGTAGCCAATTCACATTCAGCACCATAACCCTTCCTGCCAAGGATATATGCTGACCACCCCACTTCAAGAGAACATTCTCCTATACTAGTAGCTGCTGTTTCCACCATATATGGGGCAGAAGGGACCCATATACTAAAAAGTAGATTCCCAAGTACCAGATAGGTTATCCTGCTGAAACCATTGTTCCAATCATGTCACTACCAACTATACCACTACCTAGCACCAGAGTCTTACATATATGCCAGTTGAGTTTAGCACCTGAGCCCCTCTCATACTATTCTACAGTCTATCTTAATTCCTCTACATACCCAGTCCAACCACTATGTCATCCACAAAAGCCTCCATCTTTCAGTTAATTCCCAAAATATCCAAACCTCCAATTTGACACTGAATTCTATCCAATAGGAGCTCCAAGGAAATAGCATATAGGATGAGTGATAAAGGATCTCCTTGTAGTACCCCACAACCTAGTGGAAAAGTCACACCCCATACCCATTCACTACTAATACTGCTTGACTGTGTTCCAATAGACTGATTAATGACCTCCTGAACTCTGGAGAACTCCTACACATTTCAACACTCCCTCTAGCCAGACACTCCTCACCCTGTCATATATCTTCTCCTAATCTAAAAACACTAACCAGTCATCAACCCCAGCTGTCTGAGCCCCTTCAATCACCCCATAGACCCAGGCAGTTCTATCTTGGATCAACTAACCACTAACAAATCCCCTCTGCTCTACTTATAGTATCTGCTGAGCAATCTTCTGCAGCCTAGTTACCAAGATCTTCATCACCAGCTTGCAGTCTATATCCAGGAGCATGATCAGCCATCAGTTCTTCCAATATTCTCTTCTTCCCTTATTCTTATAGAGCAAGGAGACCAGCCCTAGGTGCTGGCCCCCAATCCAAGCTCTGAATTGAAGGACCTCATCACTTATCACCATCATCTCCTCTAATACTACCTCCACCCCAGCCATCTTCTTCCAAAAATCCCAGGAAAGCCCATCCTCTCCTGGAGCTATCCTCTTACTTGTCAAGCCAAGACCTCATATACTTCCTCTCTCTGTACTGAGTCTCTCAGTGTCCCTAGACCCAGAGCTGGGTCCAGATGCCAATTCTCCAACTGCCATTCAATGTTCAGGGCATCCTCACCCCCTTCTTTGTCACTCCATAAATTCCTCCAGTGAGTCCTCAGTAATCCCAAAATCTTAGGAGTCTCTGCCACCATCTCTCCATCCTTATCCAAAATACCATCCCACCACTGTCTGATCCTCTGAGCTTAGAGCAACTGTGAAAGAAATCTAGTGGGTTTCTCCCACTCCTCTAACCCCTGCTACTACAACCTCACCACCATCTAGTACATTACAACCTGAGCTGACCTATGTACATATTTAACCTGACCTGGAATTATATGTTACTCATCTTTAACCTAACCCAGAAATATATGTCACCTGTTTTTAACCTGACCTGGAAATATATGTCACCCATCTTTAACCTGACCTGGAATTAAACATCACCCATCTTTAACCTAACTTAGAAATGTATGTCATCTATCTTTAACCTGACCTGGAATTATACATAACCTGTCTTTAACCCAACCCAAGAAATATATATGACCTGACCTGAGAAATATATGTGACCCAACCATGACCCATATTTAACCCAATGCAAACCTGTCTTTAATCTGTCTTTAAGCTACAAGGTACTAAAAAAAATATATTGCACATCTAAGATATATATTTAGAATAAACAAACAGAAATATAATTAGAAATCTAAAATCAAAATGAAATCAGAAATAAATAGGAAGTAAATTAGGAAAATAAAGAACTTACTGGTGTGAATAGATCTTACTCTTCATCACTATAAACCAACTGATCCTCCTCCTTCTTATATTCCAAAAAATCTTCCTCCATATATTCTGAACTGCTTTCCTCTATATCCTCCTCCTCTATATTCTCCTCTGTGCCAACCTCTTCTGTGCCAACCTTTATTTCATCCTCTGTACCGACCTCCCTATGTTCCTCTGCACCAACCTCCCCATGTTCTTCTATGCCCATCTCTCCCACACTGATCTCCCCATGTTCCTCTACACCAACCTCCCTTGTACCAACCTCTCCATGTTTGTCTGCACTGACCTCTCCCATGCTGACCTCCCCTATATCAATCTTCCCATATTCCTCTATACTGACCTCCCCCACACCAACTTCCCCCATGCTGACCTCCCCTGCACTGACCTCTCCACTGACCTCTCCACTGGCACTGACCCCTCTACCAGTGCTGACCTCTTCTACCTCTCCATCTCCTACACCACCATGCCCCTCAACAAAATGCACAAGCCTGCCATCCATCAGTCACATATAAAGTATTTTGTCATTCTTTACCAGTACTCATTCAAATATGGCCAGCAGTTTTTCATGTTCATCCATGACAATAATTCTATCTGGACAACCTTACTTGTTCTATGCTTTGGCATTCACCTTAAAGCTGGTGTAGTATGACAAATGTTCTACGATTTTTGTATAATTTTCTATCACTCTTATGACTTCTTGCCTCAGTTGTCATTATGTACTTTCTTAATGCATTTATTGGCTGCAGCAAAAGCACACCTAATGTCTAATTTGTAAGGCCTTTTCTCTGTGAGGTTTGGGGCATTCAGGAAATTGGTTTGGCAATGCTTCCAGGTAGTGCTTGGGCAAACTTGATGGCAAAAATGGCAATTGTAACAAGATTTGCACTCTGGCCCAGGCTTAGAAGCTGGAGGATATGTATATTTCAAATGTTATTAGGAAAAAAATTCGGATATTGATTTAAAATGAAAAAAAAAAATAACTAATTTTTTGAGCTTCATTATTGGAATCTGGTGGGGGACAGGTCAGGTTCTGGGATCAGGTTCAGAGTTGAGTTCAGATGTCAGATTCAGGTTTGGGTTAAGGGTAAATAATCGGTCAGGTGACATACATTTCCAGGTTGGGTTAAAGATGGGTTATGTTTAATTTCAGATTAGGTTAAAGATGGGTAATATATCTTTCTGGGTCAGTTTAAAGATGAGTAATGTATAATTCTGGGTCGGGTTAAAGATGGGTAACATATAATTCCAGATTTGATTAAAGATAAGTAATGTCAAATTCTAGTTGGGCTATTTTATGGGTCAGATTTCAGGTTAATTGGATTGGATTTGCAGAGCACTACCACTATCCCCTTCAGCTGAACCTCTTCCTCCATTCATAACACTTTCTTTAGCTCATTGACTACTTTTTGTATCTGTATAATTCACCAATCATCTGCCCCCCAATCCTCTAGTTACCCCACCCATCTCTCCAGAAGTGCTGCCAATCTCGGTAAAGCCCATAGCACTCACTATCACTACTGAACACTCCTTCCTTTCTCTACCTCCCTTCAGTATCTCTGAGCACTTGATTTCAGCCACTGCCAGTGATCCTCAATCACCAATTCCTGTTTCTGCCACCTACTAATCTTTGCAATAGCTTCTACCTCCCAGTCCATCCATAAGGAACCATCCTCCAACAGAGAAGAATTCAGTCACCAATGTTCAAGCCCATCCCCACTTCCTCCAAATCTCTTACTTCCTATTAGACCCCAGTAATCCAACCATGGGGCATCTTTTCTCCAGTACCATTCGGGTTACACAACCTTTGGAAAGTACTTACAACTCATTGTTAGAGAAAAGAGACTAGCAACATAGTGACCAACAGGCAATCTGAGATGTATACTAGGCAGGATGGCCCAAGTGCATTTAACTGGCAGTATGTAGAGAGAGGCCCTGGCCGGGGGGAAACATGAGGGAGCTGCTGGCAGGAGGATGTGGAAGGAGAGGAAGTAGTGGTGAAGGACAGGAGTCTGGAAGAACAAGCTTTGCAGAGATGATTAAGTGGAGGCAGCAGGCATCTGGGCTGGAGAGATGGCTGCAGAAAGGCAAGAAGATGGGAAAAGTGATAGTATATAGAGGAGTAGCCCTTGGCAGTGGGGGCAGTGGAGCTGGGGGTGAAGTGGCTGGGGTAAACATGACGGTTGATAGTAATGGGACTACTAATATGGAAAAAAATCCAGATGTGACTACTGATAGCAAGGCTGAGCAGTTGGAGCTAGAAAGGCAGAGAGATTTGACAGATAGTGTGATGGGCCTAGTAGTGGCCCCATTACTCAAAAAGTTGATCTCAGTGTTCACAGTTGTGCTGTGCTTCTGGGGGCTAGTGGTGATAGTGAAAATGGTACTGGGGCTTATCACTAAGCAGGTGGCTGGAGCAGTATCAGTAAAGTTTCTGAAGGGATTAGAGAGAGTGGAGGTGGGCTTTGAGGAGGCTGGGCCTTTGGAGGAGGCACTGAAGACTGGATTGACTATTAGAGAGATATGTATTCTGATGGCATATTGCCTGAGATGGAATCCCAGGGTGGTACAACTGCTGGTGAAAGGAGTACCCATGGTACAGTGGTGGAGATAAAAAGGAGAGTTGAGGAGATCATGGCTGAATATGAAGAGGTGGTGGATATTGGATTCAGAGTCTGGGAAGGGACCTTGCTCTGGACTGGGGATATTGATATGAGGATTCAGCTGACAGAGAAGGAAGCTACTGGAAAGGCAAGGGACTGACCTTCAGTAATGGTCTGGGGGACAAGATGATGAGGGTGAAAGGGAGTGAGGAGGAGAAAGAGAACTTATTAGAAGTACTGAAAGAGCTGAGTGGAGCTGTGGAGTAGTGGGTGAAGGCTTGGAAGACTATTGTGGAGTCAATACATTTGGAGGTGGTGGATGGGAAGTGGATTTGGGTGGACAAGGGGCAGTGGAAAAGAGCACAGAGATTTAAGAGACAGAAGGAGCTGCTGACTAAGCTGGAGGGTAGACCACAGAAGGATATGAGTGTAATTGAGGAGGAAAGGGGTGCCCAAGTGAGTGTCTGGGCCAGTGAGAGTGGAGGGAGTGCAGGGAAGAGGACAGGAGAGGACAGGGAGGCAACTGGCAATGTCCCATATGCTGATGGTACGTTTGAGGTCTGGGAGGAGGCCTGGAAGAACTCACCTACTCCTACTCCTCTTATCAGGTGAGGTCTAGCTTCCCAAAGCAGAATAGTAGAGGATGTGCCAATGCAGGGGGCCCAGTGAGTGCAATTTGGAGTTCCATTGGTGGCTAATTGGGGACAAGTAGTGGTGGTTGGAGAGGAGGAACTGGTGGATGTTCTGGAGGTGTGGGATGAGTCTGCAAGTACTTGGGCCAATACCATGATACTGGATGGAGGGAGGCTAGCGACTCCTGGAGGGAAGGAGGTGGGTAACCTACTTTGGATGTGTAGGATGATGAATAACTTAGTGACTGAAGAGTTGAGGGAGATGGACTTGAGAGTAATGAGTGATGAGTATTGGGTACAGATCCTGTAGGGGAATAGAGTAGTGATGGCATTGAAGGCAGAAATTCTTGCAGTGTATCTGGAGGAGGAAGGATATGAGGTGGATAAGGAGTGGGAGTCAGAGCTGGCAGGTGGTGCTGGTGAGAGGGCCAACTACTGCTGGACCAAGCATCATGAATTGCAGCTCTGATAGAAGGCCTGCCTGGAGTACCAGGAGGAGTTTGAGAAGAAGACAGATGGGGAGATGAATGAGCTGTTGGCTGGATTGGAGGCTAAGAGGGCTGAAGAGGAGGAGGTAACTGCAGAACATAATCTGGACATAGTGCAAGATGAGATGGATATAGAGCAGTAGAGAATAGACTTGATAACACATTGTATTTCATTATGAATAGTATAACCAACATTTTTTCTTTGAACATGAATGGGTTGTGGGACTCTTCTCGATATAGGAACATTTTTACTTGGCTGAAGGAATTGGATGCTGATCTCTTCCTCTTGCAGGATGTCAGATGTGAGGATGATTTGGATAGGCTGGAATGGACGAAGGAATGGGGAGGTGAGGTAGTTTGGAAGGGCAAGGTAGGGATTCTGGTCTAGAGTGGCAGAGGGAAGATATATGATATGAGAAGCTGAGGGGATAGATTGGTCTGGGGAGAGTGGACACATTCAGGTTGGGAGCCAGTCACAGTGGGCTCCTGTTACTGCTCTGCTGTATGGGGTGAGCATGTGGATTGGGGGAAGGGTCTTCAGGAGAGTGGGGTCCTTGCAGAGGCTGGGGTGGATATGCTGGGTGGAGACTTCAATATTGTCTGGGATGTACTGGTGGATAGAACTGATGGAGGATGGGGAGCTGAGAGTAGGAGTGGAGGGCTAGTAGTATGGGAGGAAGTGGAAAGGCTAAGTGCTCTAATAGATAATGGCAGGGAGTATTGGGGGGATGGACAGGTATACACACATTGGGCAGGGGGCCTGGGGACAAGGATTGACTGGATTTTGACAGCTAGCTGCTGGGGTTTGGATGTTTGGAAGTTGCTAGAGGTGGAGTGGTATCTATGGTCGGATTATTGGAGACTATTAGGACAGGGACATTTTGGGGGGAGTGAGAATGGGCCTGGATATTTGCACCTCAATTCCTCTTTATTAGATGATAGGATCCAGTGGAATAAGTGAGCTGGGGACATTCAACTGAGGGTAGAGGGCTGGAGGCAGGAAGGTGCCCCAGATGGTGTCCAGTGGATGAGGATGAAAGAGATGGCCAGGGTCTACTGGAGTGAGGCTGGTAAGGAGGCTGGGAAGCAGAAGAGGCAGCAGGTGAGATGGGCTTCTGTAAGACTGGCTAGACTCTTGAAAGATTGGGCAGAGCTAGTGACATTGGAGGGGGGAGAGAATTGGAAATTAATGAGGACAAAATTGAAGGTTAGAGAATTACAACAGGTATTGCAGGAAGAGGAAGAGGCAAGAGTGCAGAGCTTGGTGGCATGGCTTCATTGGCAGGGTTTGGAGGAAGGGTAAAGACCCTCCAAGTATCTCATGAGGGCCCTTCAGGCAAGAAGAGTACAGCAAAGATGGGAGGGGGTACTTGACTCTGATAGTATACTAGTGCATAGTATACAAGACATTCTTGGATCATTAAAGGAGCAATAGAGTGGATTATAGAGTAAGAAGGAGGGTGGGGCTGATGCTGCTGCCATTGAATAGATATTGAAGGATTGGTACTCCCCACAGGTAGATGGTCTGAGTGACTTGGTGATGTCAGAACAAGAGGAAGAGATCCACTAGGTTCTTGCTGCAACAACATCAGGTATGGTACCTGGGGAGGATGGTCTGCTCTGGGACTTCTGGAAGAAGATGGTGCAAGTCCCAGAGTTACTGGGTGAGATAATGGTATTGTGTTATTTTATACTACAGTCAGAGAGATGGGTGGGGGAGGAGGATTTGGAGCTGGTGATATTGCTTTATAAGAACAAGAGAAGGAGAGAGGACTGGAAGAACTGGCAGCTGATTATGCTGCTGGATATAGACAGAAAGTTGGTGACTAAGGTGGTAGTTGTGAGGCTACAGAGGGTGGCTCAGCAAGTTTTGGGTGTTGAACAGAAGGGCTTTGTAGGAGGCTGACTCATTAGGGATAGCATAGTCTGGGTATATGGAGATATTGAAGGGGCATGAGCTTGTGGACTGGATGGATGACTGGTCATCTTGGACCAGGAGAAGGCTTATGACTAGATGCAGCAAGTCCAGCTGGCAAAAGTATTAGATAGAACTGGAGTACCACATCAGTTCCAGTCAGCAATGATCAGCCTACTGGAAGGGAGTTGGGCTGCACTCATGTATAATGGACATAGAGGAGTGTCATTTCCCCTAGGTAGGGGTATGCCCTAGGGGGGCCCACTGTCTACCATTCTGTATGCTATTTTCCAGGAACCTCTATTGGATAGAATCAGACAGAAGATAGTGGGGCTCTCAGTCTTTGGAATTGGGTGAAAAGTTGGGGCCTTTGCAGATGACATAGTGGTTGGCCTGGGATTAATCACTGATGTTGAGGAGCTCAAGGAGATAATAGAGTGATATGAGGAGAACTCGGGGCTAAACTCAATTGGCACAAGTGTGAAACAATGGTATTGAGCAATGGCCTGATTGGAGGGGATATTATTGGAACAATCATCTCTGCTGGAGAGGTAGTATGGTACTTGGGTATCTATTTATCAGTATATGGGTCAGTCCTATCAAGACTTTGGTGGGAGCAGAGGGTTGCAATCTGGGTAGAGGCCCTGTGGAGTTGGGGTGGTCGCCACTTGTCTCTAGTGAGGTGTGTCTTGAATTTGAATGTCTATTGGCTGCCAAAGTTGTGGTATCTGGCTTATCATCTGGACTTCCCAGCCTGGGTAGTGAAGAAACTGATGAAGCTGGCCAAAGGGTGGATCTGGGCTAGAAGAAAGAGTCAGATCAGTTGGGAGGTCTTATCCTTATCAGTGGCAAGAGAAGGACTTGGGCAGGTTGACTTTCTGAAGAGGCTGTACTGCTTGAGAGTGTGGTGGTTAAAGAGAGTGATGGAGTTGAGAGGGGGTGGCTGGGTCCCTCTATTGCAGAAGGTCTAGAAGATGAGGTCCTCACCAAGAGGCTTGACAGAAGATCTACTATCCTTGGTTAGACTTCAGAACACTGGACAATTGCAATACAAAGACTTCTGGTGGGGGGTAGTGGAGGGGGTGCACCATATTGGAATTCATTAGCAGGGAAATGAAGTGGAAGTGGCTTGGGATCTGGAGATGTAGAGATGGGACTGAGTGTTGCTGGGAGGCATTCTCTTTATTGATTTCAATATTAGTGATATGATAGAATGCCAAAGGGGACCAGGCCAGAATCTGTGGCCTAGCAGATAGCAGTTGGTGGGTATCAGAGAGAAGTGGAACTAGTATGGAGTTTGGGCCTAGAGTGCTGAGGTGAGGAGGTAGATGCTACTGAAGTACTGGGTGATCTGGTGGTGTATGCTGTGGAGGAATGTGATGCTCAACTTCTGCTTGGGTCACCTTATTGAGGGGGGTTGCTTCAACTGTGAGGAGTACCACAATGTAAGGCAGGAAGGGAGATATGTACAGATGCCTGAACATTGGCTAGGAGTATGTAAGGTACTTAGTGACTTGTGGCAGGCTGTTGGAGATTGTTTGGGAGTAGTGTGTAGGGGAGGTGGTGCATGGGATTGGTGGGAGGATTTGAGGGATAGACTGGTGGGGGGGGTGGGGAAGGAGTGGCTTACCTTAGGTTGGGTTTTGGCAATTTGGGTGAGGCTAGCCAGTTACTGGTTATTTGTTTTTGAGGATGGGAGGAGACTGGACTTGGAGGTCTGGCTGGTGTGATGGCAAAGGCTTATGGAAGACACTTTGATGGGCTGGTGGCTTGGTTGGGGTTTGCAGGGTAGTTGGAGGTATCATTTAGTAGAGAAACTCTGTGAGCAGAGTGGGGGGAGGATTGGAGTAGTGGGTGAGAAGGTGGTCATTATTCATAATAATGTAGGGAGAGGCTCCTCTATGGGGATTGAGTAGTGGGAGAAGATACTGTAACCTTATTAATAGACTGGTAATATATGGCAAAGTCAAGTGACTTTAAAAAAAAAATCCAACCATGGGCACCAAACCACCTCTAATGTGTCCAAGACATTCACTCCCCAGCACTCTACCATCAATACTCAGTTGATCCTGGAGCCCAGCCCTGCCACCCAGTGAGTATAAATTTGATGCTCTACTCAAAACTGTCACCCTGAGTCAACCAAGGAGCTCAACCTCTCAATCTCCATCCAATTGTCCAACCCACCACTTCTGTCTCTAATTTCTCTCCCACCATCAGTTCTGTCTGTCTCATTATCACATATTGTGTTGAAATTACCCCCCAGGCAATCAATCCCTGCCTCACCCTTTACAACAGCCTCCTTTAAGTCTCTGATCCAATCTACATGCTCCCCCCTCTCAGCTGGTCAATAACACAACCCAACAGTCAAAGGGTTCTACCCAGATCTCTTCCATACTCCCCACACCAACCTACTCCCCCAATGTCCAATATTTCCAATGTCCTCTATCTCTTTTCGAACCAGAATGCCCACCCATCCAGTCCATACAGCTGCTCCACTCCATTCTCTAGTCCCGTCCTGTAAGTTCACATCTACCTCATACTGAACATCCTGTAGTAAGAAGAGATCTAAATTCAGTCCCTTCAACTAGCCAAATATATTCCTTCACTGTACCACTTCCCTCAACTCATTCATATTCAAAGAGAAGATTCTAGTTGTACTATTCATATTGAATAATGATTGATAATGAGAGCCCAGTCTAGAATTCCATGCTCATCCTATCACCAGTAAGATCCAAGCACTGCTCTGCCTCCAACTCACCCTCCACTACAGCCTGAGCATCCAGTGCTTCCAAGATTTCTGACACTCCACCTCATCCACAACCTCTATTTCTGCCTGATAATCCATACATACCACTCTCCACTTCTCCAACCCCTTCCTCAAATTCCACAAGTATATTGCCTGATCATTTGCAATCCCTTGAAGGGCCTCCTCCCTCTGATCATCTACTTGATATTTCTCTAACTCCAAGAGTACTGCCAGGATCTCATTTCTAATCTTCCTCAGCACCTCCTCCCCACAGAGAATTTCCTCCCAATGTCTATCACTTAGTACCCAGAAGTCCTCTCTCCCCAGCTCCTCAGCCGCCACCCCCTCCAGGGTCTTCCACAGCCACTTCTCTGCATCCACTGCCTCAGCACCACCCCAGGCAACTCCCTCAACCTCCACCACAGAGTCCACCAAGGCACTCCTTCTCCCCAACTCATCTCACTCCTCCTCTAATATGTCAAGTAGTTCCTCCTCCCAACCTGCTCTGCTCAGGATACCATACTGAGGGTGGACTTCCTCACCCATTTCGGCATCCTCCACTATGCCACCCAGTCCCTCTTTGCTTGATCTGCCCTGGGCCACATTCTGGGCCATCTTGTACTCCCCTGCCCAAGTACTCTCCATCAGTCCAGTACCCCCTTCTCCCTGCCACACCCTCTCCCAACTTCTCCAACAGCTCCTTCTGGATTTGCCTCTCCTGCATCTTCTCCCAGGCCACCTGGTCCATCCTTATGTTCTTTTCATCCACAATCTCCACCACTGTCTTGGCTTCATACTTCTTCCAAGCCAATCTTCTCCTCTCCACTGCTCCTGCCAGATCCTCAAGAGCCTTCAGCAAGTCCTTCTCTTCCTCTGGCATCCCCTTTACCTATGAAATCTTGCATTCAACTGATCTCTACTTAAGGGTTGCTGGCCAATCTCTTGCCTTCCCAGTATTCTCTCTCCTAGCCAGTCTCACCCTGATGTTGATGTCTCTCATCCTGAGTTCAGTACTCCCAGACTCTGAACCCAATGTCCAAAATTTCTCTATATTCCTTGACCTCCTCTACAATCAAATCCCTGGCCTTCTCCCTTGACACTGTAGGAAGATCCAATACTGTCAACTGTACCACTCAGGGGTCCCAGCATATGCATCTGGCCATAGGGACCACTACTCCACCCACTACTACCCCCTTCTCTACAGCCTCTAACAATGATGCCTCTTCCTCAAATCCAACCTTGACCCCTTCTTTCTCCTTCAAGAACTTCACCAAAGGCACCCCCTTAACCTCCTGCATCACCAGCCCCAAAATAATCCTTGTAGTTACTGCCAAGCCTTGGAAGTATAATATGATAGTGAATTCTGACCTTGACTTTTTGAGTAATGGTGCCAACACCATACCAGTCACACTATCTGCCAGGTCCCCTGGCCTCATACCCTCTCTCTGTCCTGATCCACCAACAACTGTCACATCTGGATTTTTTTCCAGATTTCCAGTCACAACTCCATCAGTAATCACATCCCCAGCCCCCACCCCCCCCCCCCCCCCCCCCCCCCCCCCCCCCCCCCTACTGCCGACCCTCCCATTGGGGCCCCTCCCTGTCCCCCAACTGAAGTCATTGACACCTTCCCCAGTTCCAACTAACTATCTGGACCAGATGCCATTCTCTCCATCTTGACCTTGTCAGTTAATGTCATCCTCCCCCCTCCTTGTTACCTCAATCCACCCCTCCCTCCACCATCGATATCATGGCCAACCATAGAAGGCTTTGGCATCCCCAAACAATCTCTCTGCCTCCTCCCTACATACTGCCAGTCAAAGGCACTGCTGCTCCTCTAGCCAATATACTCACCAGTACATTTGTTGCTGTCTATGTTGATAGTCTCCTTTTATCAAAAACATTGTGGTAAGAGTTTTCTGAGTCTTATGTCACCTGAATATTACTGGTAAAAGATCTGGATATGACTACTGAGTATATTTTTTACTCCAAATTATACTATTTCTAGATAATGAGATCATCCTCAAGACTCTATGGTTACAACAAGAGATCTCTATGATTAATTGAGTAAACTATTCCCTTACCATCAGGAAAGGAAACCACAATTTCAAACTACAAGACAAAAGAGACCCACTCAGTTCTAGTGACCCAGACCCAAAGATCACTTATATTAATATACTACAACTTAAGAATTAGCTAAGAAATGCCCTCTCTTTGTAAATTATATATAGTTATTCTAAGAAGAATCCAGGAACCTCAAATAAGACTTTTTCAAAGTTGATGGCTATGTTAGACCTTTACTCCAGAATTTCTAAGACATATTCTCAAAGAAACTATCAAAGAGTTTACCACTTAAATAAGCTGTAGACTATGTAATCAAGACTATCCAAGATACCAAGCTAGCCTTCAAGTCAATCTACCACATCTCTTAGGGAAATTGATACAATCAAGAAAGAAATCAATGAACTCCTAGAATAAGGATTCATTAGACCTAATATATTATCATATAGTGTACCAGTTCTCTTTGTTATCAAGTAAGGAGGAGACCTATAAATATGTATTTACCACCAACTCCTCAATGAACAGACTATTAAGAACTGTTACCCACTATCTCAATTGATGAAATATATGATAGGCTTACCAACCCACAATTTATAAGCTCTTTTGACCTATGAATTAACTACTGGCAAATTGCCATGAAAGAAGAAGAAATCTGCAAAACCATCTTCCAAACTTACTATAGATATTTTGAGTTCTTGGTTATATCTTTTGACTTAACTAATACTCCTGCAACTTTCCAGATACCAATGAATACTATCCTATATCCATATCTAAAAAAAAATTTATTATCTATATTGATGACATTCTAATCTTCAGCAAAACTCTAGAGGAACATCTTGAACATCTTGAACTAGTACTACTGAACTTGGAGAAAACTGACTCTTTACAAAACTTAGTAAATATGAATTCCATCTAAAGAAATTTCAATTCCTTGGACACATTATCACTCTCAATGGAATCCAAGTGGACCTGAGCAAAATCTCTATAATCAAGGAATAGTATAGAGCCAAAAAGTTGTAAGACCTCTAGTTATTCCAGGAACTAGCAATTTATTATTAGTGATTTGTTGCAAACTTTATAAAGATCACTGCTACCCTTACCCAAATGACCAAGTATGAGATAAAAAAGAAGAACAACTCTAGACTACAAATTAAGAAAAAGACTTCAACAATCTGGTAAATTGGGGACCTGAACAAGACACAGCCTTTTAAGTGCTGAAAGATATCTTAATAATCACTCCAGTACTTCAAGTAGTGAACCTTGCCCTACTATATAAAGTTACTGGATTCTGGAGAGAGCACCAGTTGTAGTTAAGTAGGTGAGGCTGAAGGAGGATACAAAGGCTTACTGGGGTGAGGCTGGCAAGTTTGCTAGAAATCAGTAATAGAAGAGAGTGAGGTGGGCCTTGGCTAGGTTGGTATGGCTATTGCTAAGGTGGGCTGAGTTGTTAGACTTTGAGGGAGTGGAAGACTGGAGACTGGAGCAAGCAAAACTGGAGATTGTAGAGATGTAGCAGGTTCTTAGAGAGGAGGAGGAGATACATATAAAGGGTATGGCTGCATAACTGAGGTAATAAGGGATTGAAGAGAGAGTTAGGCCTTCAAGGTACCTCATGAGGCTCCTTTAGGCAAAAAGGGTAAGACAATAATGGGAGGGGATCTTGGATGCTAAGGGCATACTTGAATATGATACACAATGGATCCTGAGATCTCTGAAGAAGAGATGAAGTAGTCTGTAGAGTGAGAGAGAGGGAGGTGTAGATGCTGAGGCTATTGAAGAGGCACTGGAAGATTGGCAGCCACTACTGGTGGAAGGTATTGGAGATTTGATACTGCCAGTCCAGAAGGAGAAGATTCAGAAAATACTTGCAGCTACTAAGTCTGGTACAGTACTGGGGGAGGATAGATTGCCTTGAGACTTCTTGAAGAAAATGACAAGAGTCCCTGGAGTGTTGGGAGAGATGGCAGCACTCTGTGATTCTATTCTTATATCAGGAGGCTGGATTGGAGGGCAGGACCTTGGTCTGGTGGCTCTGTTGTATAAGAATAAGGGCAGAAGAGAGGATTGGAAGAACTGGAGGCCAATTATACTCCTGGACATAGACAGAAAGCTTATCACTTAGTGATAGTGACTTGACTGCAAGAAGTGACTCAACAGATACTAGAAGAAGAGCAGAGGGGATTTGTTGAAGGCTGACTCATCCTAGATGGTACAGCCTGGGTTCATGGTATTATTGAAGGGGCTAAGGCTAGTGGACTAGATGGAAGATTAGTCTTTCTGAACCAGGAGAAGGTCTACAACCAAGTTTGACAAGTTTGGCTAAGTAAGGTATTAGATAAGATTAGAGTACTTCTAGTGTTCTGGACATCTATATTGAGTTTGTTAGAGAGCAGTAGGGTGGGACTAATGTGTAATAGACAGAGAAGCACAGCATTCTCTCTGGGAAGGAGAGTTCCTCAGGGGGACCCTTTGTCACCTATTCTGTATATGCTGTTGTTAGAACTATTGATGGATAGGATTCATTGCAAGATAGTAGGGCTCAATATTTATGGCATAGTTTGCAAAGTTGGGGCTTTTGCAGATGATATAGTGGTCAGTCTTGACTCTGTGGCAGATGTGGTAGTGCTGTAGAAGATAGTGGAGTGGTATGAGGTATACTCTAGAGTAAAACTCAACTGGTATAAGTGTGAGACAATGGTGCTTAGGAATGGCCTGATGGAGGGAGATGTCATTGAAACAATTGTCCTGACAGAAGAAGCTGTGCAGTATCTTAGCATCTTCCTGTCAGTATATGGATTGGTCCAATACTATACTTCATAAGAGCAGAGGGTAGCTATATAGATAGATTCACTTTGGGGCTGTGAGAGTTGTTATATCTCTCTGGCTGGCTGAGTTTCAATTTTGAATATCTACTGGTTTCTCAAGCTGTGGTATATGGTATACCACTTAGACTTCCTAGTCTGGATTGTAGCTAGGTGATTAAAGCTTACTAAGGACTAGATCTGAGCTGGGAGAATGTCTCAGATAAGCTGGGAGGTTTTATCTTTACTGATAGATCAAGAAGGATTAGAGCTGATGGATTTCCCAAGGAGGCTCTACTGTCTATAAGCATGGTGGTTGAAATGGACTGCTGAACTATATGGCAGTGAGTGGGTCCCTCTGTTGCAAAATGTCTGAGAAATGAGATATTTCTCTAGAGAATCCTCAGGAGATCTGTTGCCCATTATGGGTCTAGACAGCAATAGGAGGCTGTATTATAAGAGGTTCTGATAGAGGTGCTGGAAGGTGTATACTGTATTAAGGTCTAATGGTGAGGTGATAATAGCAAGATACAGTAGGGTCTGGGGATATAGAGATAAGAGAGGCTGCTGCTGGGGGGTGTACCTCTGGTTGATTATGATATTGGAGATTAAGTGAAATGTCAATGAGGTTTGGAGCAGGATCTGTAGCCCAAGAGAGAGTAGACAGTAGAGATTGGAGAAGAGTAGAACTGAGCCGGAATCTGGTCATAGAGTGCTGAAGTGTAACAGTGGCTTCCCCCTAAGTTTTGGAGAGTATGTGGCAGATGCTGAGGTGGAATATCATGCTCTGAGCACTTGGTAGATGGGAGGCTCTTTGATTGTATGTTGTGCTATAATATGAGACAGATGGGGGGTTTTGTCCAGATATCAGAATATTGACTAAAAGAGTATGAAGTGCTGGGAGACTTTTAGATAGCAATAGATAATTGACTCAGTGTTAGGAGGAGGGCAAATGGGGGGAGAGATTGTTGGATGGATCTGAGGAAGAGGTTAGTGGGTATTAGTAATAAGTGGCTCACTTTAGAGTGAGTGTTGGCAGTATGGGTGGGATTAGCTGGCTATGGCTTTATGTGTTTGAGGAGGGATAGCAGTCAAGCAAGGAGAAGAGATAGTTGAGATGAGAAGGATTGATGGGAGATATTATGTCAGAGTGGTGGGTAGGATGGAGCCCCCAGAGTAGATGCTATCATCAACTAGTAGAGGCAATCTGTGAGCAGAGTGGTGGGTGGGTGGAGATAATTAATGAGATAGTGGTTTTCTATTAGAATGGAATGGGGGGTGGGCCCTCCAGGGGGATTGGGTAGGGGTAGGGACAATGTAATATCATGGGATTAGATTGGAGTATTAATAAAGAATGCAGTTCAAGTTACCATAAAAAAGGCTCTAAAATCTATACAAATAATATATAGTTATTTTGTAAGATATATAGTTTAGAAAAAAAGACACTAATAAAGAGATCTATATAGAAGTATCTATTGAAATGTTCTCTACATCTCAGCTAATATAACTATTATCTATATCTTGTCTAGCAGTAAATCAAAATTATTTTCAACTACTATACATATCTGAGCCAAAAATAAAGATTACTAATAATGATAATGATGAAACCTCTAGTAATAGGAGATCATTTATAAAGAGAAAGTATAAAAAAAAAGCACTCAAATATTTGCAGAGAGATGTATTTCTAATTAGTAAGTTATTAGGATATATATATCAAAGACCTCTTAATATAGTCAAAACTATGTAAGCTATACTGAAGTATATGAATACATATATATTGCAACTTCTAGCAAGTCAAGCATATATAATAAGTTCTGATAGTGAGAAATAGAAGTAAGCCATAGATGAAGAATATGATTTGCTTATGAAGAATAGTGCATAGGATCTCATATCTCTTCTAACAAACTGTCAAGCAAATAGATCTCATTGTGTATATAAAATCAAACTCAATACCAATAGATATGTTAAATACTTTAAAGTTTATTTTATTATAAAGGGTTATTTACAAGATTACAGTATAGACTATAAAAGAATATTTTCACTTAGAATAATTCTTGTAATCAGTATACAATACAATCTGGAAATCTACTAGATAGATATGAAGAAGGTCTTTTTTAATAGTAATATTGATATAGAGTTATATATTTACCAGCCAAAAGAATATAATCTATTTGAAGGCCAGAATGATAAGTTAGTATATAAACTACCAAAAGGATTATACAGTAACCAGTAAGTATATTGTAACTTTGTTGGGAATATGGAGTAGGGAGAAGAAGAGTAGGGTTATTTATTGATTTCTCATATTTTTATATATTGCAATGTGCCCAGCTCAATGGAGGCAAAGTACAAGGTTGGGGGTTAATGTAGTTTGGCTTGAGCCCTCAGTTACTTTGTCAAAAGCAACAAAATATTCTAGGATTCCTGGTTTCCTTATTGGTGTTTAGTGGTATAATAGTCAATCTGGATACAACAGTCGATTCTGGCGATTTCCTTATTAGGATGGTTCTCTGGGTGTAGCAGCGATTTGTGTGTGTGGCACGGTATGCGTGCTGGTCTGGTAATTTAGTGGTTTCCTTCTTGATCTCTGTGTGGCGCGACAGGTTCCCTTATGCAATTTTGGCATGACAATCTTGGTATGACAATCTTGGTGGTATTCCTTATGCGGATCTGGCGGGCAATTCGGATAACTTGTTTGTGGCATGGATTCTTCTGAATCAGGCTCACTGGGAACGGATGAATAACTTGGGTGACGCGGATAACTCGGATAACTTGGATGTCAAAGATTCTTCCTGAATCGGCTCTTCTAGAAATATCGGATAACTTGATAACTCGGATAACTCGGATGACTCGGATGACTCGGATGACTTGGATGTCACGGATTCTTCCTGAATCAGTGGGCTTCTTGAATAATGGCGGATAACTCAGGTGGCAGATAATTCAATAACTCGGATAACTCAAAAATGGTGGATGATGCGGATTCTTCCTGAATCAGTGGGCTTCTTGAATAATGGCGGATAACTCAGGTGGCAGATAATTCAATAACTCGGATAACTCAAAAATGGTGGATGATGCGGATTCTTCCTGAATCGGCGGGTTCTTCTAGAAAATAACTTGGATGGTGGATTCTTGGCAAGTTACATCAAAGACTGGCTTCGTTTGCATGGGGTTATGTCGTAGACTGGCTCCACTGTGAAGTTGCATCAGATAGACTGACTTATGGCAAGATTCAGGCTCTCTGAGAATGGTGGATAACTCAAAAATGGTAGATGATGTGGATTCTTCCTGAATCGGTGGACTTCTCAGAGAACTAACTTTTCTTGGCAAAGTTACATCAAGACTGACTTCATTTGTATGAACAAGTTTTGTGTTAAAAGACTTGATTTGTAACAAGATGGTGGACTTCTTGAAAATGGTGGCTCTTCCTTGAGTGACAGATTTACTCAAATTATTCAGGCTTATCTGGCAAGTGAATCAAGACTTTGTATCAGAAAGCAGACTGGAGTGGAAAGGGAATGCTGTTGCTTTAGATTCAATTTCGGATTGAGGTTTATTCACTCTTATCTCTGGGGTATTTCATACAGTTGTGGTTGCTATCTGGTTACTCTGTTGCTAATTATAAATTTCTATCTAAGACAGATGTACCTAGACAGTATGGTATACTGTGACAATATGGTGTATCTACTTGGTACAGTATACTAGACTGGTACAGGTAAACATACTGTTTCTAATATCTCTGGCTAATTATACAGGTTGGGACATTAAAGTAGTTTTGATTACTTAGTATACTAAATATAGTATGTGACTAATTTATGACAATTCTGCTACTTATTACATCAGCCCCCACTAAAGAATAGTCTGTCCTTGAACTATCCTTTAGTCATCATTTCAATATGCATAAGCATCTTCAGCATCAATATCTAAACCATTATCTTCATATGGATCAGAGTCACTTAATTCAATAGGTTCTTCTTCTTTCTCTGAGAATAAGACCTCAACATAGTTAATGATACTTCAGTAGGTAGTGGGGCTTATGTTTTATATGTTATTCAGAGAGAATTGTACCTGTATCAGTGCTGGGATATTTCATTTATAGATTGTATACAATCTTTCTATAGTAGTGGTGTTTTTCTGGATCAAACCAGTGGAGTTCTTGATATAGATTAGGTCTGTAGCTAGAAGGTTCAACTGTTCTCCAATTACATAATAGGCCTATAGTTAGTGGACTTGTAGTAAACATCTGACCAAGGTGAGGTTTTCCTGATGGGTCTGAATTCACTGAAGAGGGTTTCCATTTGGCTTGGCAGAATTATGGGAGAGGAACTGGAAATTATTAGAATGAACTCAGGACAAGAGCCTGGAGATGCTGGCCAATTGTCTGGTTTATGGTGAAGGGAGAGATATATCTTGAGATAGTTGATGTGTACTGGTGTCCTCAGAGTTCATCTGTCTATACTTCTTAAATAGATACTGGTTCCTCCGATATTATATATAAGATAAGATTCTTCCAAAATTTGAGCTCTAGTTTGGCAGCAACATTTGTTTCAATCATGCTTCTCCAAACTTGTGCTTCTCCAAACTTGTTCTTCATCTCCAATCTTGATCTTCTGATCTTTCTTCTTCTGGACATACTACTTCTTTTGTCTTTCTTAGATCTTAATAATCTAAACTTGTGCTTATTTATATAACTATTCTGCTTTCTTGAGGAGGTCTCTGAGGTTCTCATGGTCAGTAGTTCTGGTTTTCTTGACAAACATCATCTTGAAGGGCTTTTGATTGGTTGAGGCAGCAGAGATGTTCAGAATTTCCCATAGGGTCTCAGATAAGCAGAGGTTCCAGTTAGTAGGATTGACTCAGACAAATTATTTCTTGATGGTCTACTTCATTTGTTCTGTCATACCTTTGGTCTGAGAGTAGTATGATATAGTCTATTTGAGATGAATCTTGTGAATTCAGATATAACTTATAATTATGTTATTGATGAATACTGTTCCTCAATCAGAGATGAGTTCTTATATCTGAGTGTAAGTTTATGGAGGAGGCCTACAATGATCAAGACATGTGATTTCCATTGAGAAAGCTTTGGGCCACTTGGTCAGATAATCTACAAATATCAAGATATACTTATTTCTTCTTAGTATAACTGGTAGAGGTCAAGTTACATCTACTTCCCATCTCTGAAAGATGTTGTCTGGTGGTATAATTGGTTGTAGTGGTGCTTAATGATTCTTCCTTTCTTGATACTTCTGGCAGATATCATATTTCTTGAGTATGTCCTGGACTTATGTTCTGAGATTAGGCCAATGTTGGTATATTGTTCACAGCTTTTTTCCTATATTTGCCTATCCTTAATGGGCTTTCTGGTGTTCTTTTCAGATGAGATCTTCTTGTGCTAAAATGGTCAGAGAAGCTTCCTTTAGGATATAGACCCTACTTCTGATTTATTGGGGCTGGCAGGAAAGTACATCAATATTGTTATGAGCTTTCTCTGACTTATGGATGATGGTGATTTTGTAATTCTGAAGGATAAGGATCCAGTGGGCTAGAATTCCAGTAGGCTCCTTATAGTTGAATAGCTATTTGAGGGCTGCATAGTTAGTTATCAGAGTGAACCTTTTCTGTTAAGATAATACTTGAATAGGGTGACTACTCATATAACTGTAAGGCATTCTAGTTTGGTGATACCATAGTTAGTTTATTGCTAATTAGTTGCCTGGCTTATATAAGCTATTATATGGTACTATTGGTCAGGTACTATAGTTACTATAGATTCTCCAATTAAAAGCCTATTATTTAATTAGACAATAGTTATAAGATCTTTCAATATCTGACTATATCATCTGATCTGAAAGAATACTATTGCAGTAGACAGCTTTATATAATATATAGGGAAAATCCCTCAGCTCTTATCAAGGTTTAATTTAATCTAACTAATATCTAATAATAAATACATCCTCTTATCAATCAATTCTCAGTAGTATCAAAGTACTATTTCTAAAAAGAGAGAAAGAATCCCTCAAATAGAGTAACCTAGATATAGAAGAAGATAGTAATATAGAAATAGATTCTAAAGATACCTAGAGTTATTAGAATAATGACTAAAAGATAGTCTGAGGACAGACCATCCTTTAGTGAGAGCTAATGTGATAAGAAAACATTATAGTATAGCTAGATAATATACAAACTAAATAGTTAGTACAGTTATTCAGTATAGTTATCTCTTATACTACTTACTATATAAATAGCTAACATACTAAATCAGATTAAAAACTATTCTTAACTAAGAAAGTATTCCATTTGAAACTATCTGTTTTATCCAAGAATACTATTTCTATTTAGAAAAATTATCCTTTCTGAGAATATCTAATCTTATCTTTTTAAATAGACTTACTATATATTTTATAATTAGCTATATATACAGTAACTAGCTAGCAACCACAACTATATAAAATATCCAAGTAATAAAAGTAAATAAATCTCAGTCTAAAAAGTTACAATGCAAAAGACAAGTCTACCTAATATACTTTGAGACTTATGCCAGCCAATAGTCACTTGATTTAAGAAGAATTGCAATATATATTAGAGTAAAGTTGTATAGGTTATATATTTCTCTACATTACTGATGAATGATGTAAGTCTGATGGAATGACATAAGGTCACATGCTGGCATATTGAGTTACTATCCAACACTTCCACTCAATGAGATATGTAACTCTAAAAAAAGAATACAAACTAAAATAGAAGCAAACTAGAATAAACTCAATATAATCAATGGGATGCTATCTAGATAACCACAGAAGATCAAAATTCTCTGCTTATAAGTATGAAAATAAGTAAAGAATATAGTAAAAGACCAGTAGGGAATTTTTGTAAGTTGAATAGTATTCTGAAATATACCCAAAAATACACATAGATGAAGAATATAAAGAATGTAATATATGTAATCTACTTGTAGATAAGGGATGTAACCAACATAGATGTCAAATATATATGTAATATGTATGTAACATAGTAAGAGAGACTTTTTGTAGTCTGAAAAATATCTCATAATCAAGCAAATATTGGCATAAGACCCATTTCTTTATAACATAGCTCGAACTTCAGCTTTGGAAGGGCTTTCATAAGTGAATCAGTGATCATATACTCTATGGAGATATATTCTAGGTGTATAGTACCAGTTTCTATATATTTGCATATAAAATGATATATATTTCATTCTGCTATGATGTACCAGATTCTTGGTGAGTGCAATTGTAGACTGGTTATCTTAGCATAGTATAGTACTTTCTTGAGTAAAGCTGAGCTCCTTCAATAATTTGTAGAGCCATATGGCTTTCTTTATTGCCAATAATAAAGCCTGATATTTAGCTTATATAGATGACATTATGATGGAGAATTGCTTATGCATTTGCAATAAGATATCAGATCCTTGATTGCCAATATAGAAGAGGTACCCAGTTGTAGATTGGTGGTCATCTAGATTGTCTGGCCAATTGGTGTCACATGTGCTAGATAGTCAGATGCTATTATCCTTGCCATTGTTTTTGTCAATATTTTTGCCATTGCTCCTGATTAATCTAATGTCACTATCCAATATGAGTATATAGTGTGCTGATCTCTTTAAGTATTGGAAAATCCTCTTAATAGTACCCAATGTAAATTATCATAACAGGAGGAGTACTGTGTCACCTTATTCATAGTATATGATATATCCGGCCTCATTCCAAGTATTAGATATATGAGAGAGCTGACTGCTTATCAATAAGGAATGTCTTTAGTACTGTTCTTGGCTGATATATTATCATTATTCTTGAGAGTAGTATCTGGCTTCCTTAATTTCATAGAAGTATCTATAGAAGTGCTAACAGACTTACACTCACTTATATTGAACATTTGAGGATAGCTTTGGTATATGTTCCTTGTGAGAGGTTTATTGCATATATATTCCTGTTATATATAATTGATATTCCTAAAAAAAAAAAAAAAAAATATCACCTATGTCAGTTATCTTGAATTCTTAGTATAGAGTTTTCTTTACTCTATTAAGCCTGTTTTTACTGGTAATGATGATGATTTCATTTATCCATATACTAATAAATACTATGCCATTATCATAATACTGGACATATATGCAATTATCCACTTTACAATATATGAACCTATGATCAAAGAGGTGTTTATTAATCCTTTTATTCCATAACTGTGCCACTTGTTTGATGCCATATAGTCCTTTGCATAATTTGCATACAAGGTTGCCATTTGGGCTATCATATAGTTTGTATCCTTGTGGTTAATGGATATATACATAGTTTGGTATCTATGTCACTGTTCAGAAATGCTGTCTTGATATCTATTTGATGGATTTTGAGATCTATACTATGCCAATTACAAGGAGTATTCTAAGTAAAGTAAGCTTGAATACTGGTGAAATGTCTCATCATGATCTCTGCCATAATCTTATGAATAATCCTTGGCAACAAAATGAGCTTTATACTGCTCTATGTCACCATTGGTATTGTGTTTTATCCTATACACCCATTTGGATCTGATTGCTTAATGATTGGATAGAAGGGATATAAGATTCCATATACTATTCTCAATGAGTGAATCATATTTCTCATCCATTGCTTATGTATTTCATGTTATCAGAATGGGTTATAACTTTATTATATATATTTGGCTTGCCAGAAAATATTGTGATATATCACATTTGTATGCTTTGGCATAGCTCACATGGTCTTGATGTTGTTACTATCTAGGGCTTACTGATACATCCTAATAATTTCCTAAATCAGAATGAGTTTCTTGGTGAATGTTGGAGTACTTTTGCTTACTTCTTGTAAAGAATCCCTTATTGCTAGACTCACCATCATCTTCATCCTTAATCTTCATTATTCTTAGCTCAGCCATTTCTGACTCTGGCTTAGGTACATATAGCAGTTGAAAATAGTTCTGATTGATTACTGGAGAGGTGGATGACAGTTGTGCTGGTTGCTGCATTTGTGCTGGCTGAGATATAGAGCTTGTTTCGACCAATACTTCTATGTGGATCTCTAAGCCTTTTTATCTGAACTGCACATTATACAAAATGACTATACCACACTTATATGGATCCTATAGCCTATATACTTTGCCAGAATATCCAAGAAATATATGCTTGCTGGCCTTGGGTTCAAATTTATCTCAGATATTGCTTTTATTGAGGATGAACACATTATATCTGAATATATGTAGATGGGATATGTTAGGCTTCATTCTGCTGTATAACTTTTCAGGAGTAATATCCTTATCTTTATACTTATTGTTGCCAGCTTTCTGGCTTAGCAATTGAGATACACATCTATTGTAGATGAATGTCACCTTGTTGATGGCTTCAGCCCAATAAGAATATCCTAATCTGGCTACATTGAATATCATATATACCATTTTGATAGCTGTACAGTTAAATTGCTTGGCCATGCCATTTTGCTGAGGTGTATAAGGAGCTATCATTTGATGACATATATTATGTTTCATCTGGAATTCTCTGAATATATTATTGATATATTTATGTCTATTATCTGAGTATATAGTATATATGCTATATCCTGTTTCATTCTCAGTAATTGCTTTGAATTCATTGAATTTCTCTAAGGCTTCAATCTTTGCCAATAGGAAATATATATATATCTTGTACATATAATTGTCAATAAATGTCAGAAAGTATCTCTTACTAGAATATAATAGAGTATGTATTGGGCCACATTTGTCTATATGGATTGGATGAAGAATCTCCAAGGCATGTTTTAGTTATTCTTCAAACAATCATCAGGAGGCTTTGTTTTCCATGTATGCCTCATAAAAGCTATCCTCTGGCTATATATATATGCTCGCAATCCTTTTACCAAGCTGCTTCTTATCATATGTTCAAGACTTATCTTACTGATATATTCTAAGTATTAATGCAACATATTCAATATATCAGATATAGTTATTGCATAAGTGGAGACTCTTATACCATTTGGTATTCCATTGAGATTTCGGAATTTTGAAACTGTCCTTAGCTTGTTATTATATAAATTGTATATGGTAGTACTCTTCACATATATGTGTATTTCATTATTGTCATAAGACATCATTTTTCTTATAGAGAAGAGTTTTTTTTCTATCTCTAGAGTATATAGTATATTCCCAAGAGTGGCAGCAGACTTGATGACATTTCTATAGAGATGTATCCCTACTTGAGTATAGATAACATTGTTATCTTCTAACTTGATAAATATAAGATGTTCAAAAGGCTCATATATAGAGAACTATTTCCAGTATGGCATCATATATTGTGTGGCTCTAGAATCCATGAGCCAGACATCATATTATTAGCTATGATAGCAGATTCACTACTAGCAGATATATGGTTTTTAGTAATATTGACATCACTACTTTTTGCTTAGTAAAAAGTATTTTGCTGAATGAGATTCATAGATATAGATCTCATGCTGGTGGAATTAGTAGTAGAGCTGGCAGCTTGTGTAAAAAATAGATTACTGCTTTATCAGTTTTAGCAGTATTTGCATTACCATACTTTTCTCAATAGTTCTTTCTGCTGCTCCTACATTACCAATATTGGCTTCTATATTATTACTTATTTTCACCACTCTCTTTGTCATTCTCTTAATGATAACAATGGTATATCCTATATCCATACTTACTGCAGTATTTACAGTAACCATTATACTTATTTGATTAATTGGTAGACTAGTTGTTATATTATTAAGCTTGGGTTTGGGTTTGCTGGTCTCATTGACCATACTTTTGATCTTGTTTGTCACCATATCCACAGGACCTATAGAAAGCATTCTCATTATCATCAACACTACTTTCTTGGTATATTTCCTCATTTATGAGGATTATTATTATGTACATATAATCTAAGAGACTATTACTCTCATTCAAGGCTGTGATGATAATATTACACACATCTGAAAGTCTGCTGATAAGTGCTATAACATTATCTTTATTGCCAATGCGATCTGTAGATATAATGAGGAATTTCACTTAATTCACCAGATTATTGATATGATTGGCATAGTTATGGATATACTCCTTGGGCTTTATTCATATATTGTATAGCTGTGATTTTAGATAGAATTAATTCAATATAGATGCTTGTATGTAATACTTGTATAGAATCTTCTACATATTGTGAGCTATTATAGCATGTACTACAAGCTTCATTTGCAAGTTTGATAATGTGAATATGATCTTGCATAATGCTTGGCAATTATTTGTAGGATCATAATCTTGAATTAGTACTTGTGGCTTCATATACTCCACCAGACTGTATTCATCAAGGAGATTTGTCATATGAAATATCCAAATAGCAGTCTTTTCTATCAAAGATTAGGATGGACCTCTTGGCAGTATTTATACTAATAACTTAGACTATATTTCCTATACCTGTTAAGGTTATATCTATGGGAGGAATACTCATGATTGGAATGTCTATTTCTATACTTATGTTGCTAGGCTGGTCTTCTGACATTTCTAGCATATATATAGTATATTTAAAGAGGTATTTTGTTATAGCTACTGTGATGAACCAAAACGTATCACCTGAATTATATCTTAACCAGATGATGTGAACAATGAGGCAAGATGATGCAAACACACAGCATAGTAACCAGCAACCATTGCTGCGGAAAACTGTATAAATAGCCAGAGATACTAGAAAGGGTCTGTTTACCTGTACAGACTCTGTACACCTGCCATAAGTAGCAGATCTATAGTTAGCCACATAGTAACCAGATAGCAACCGACTTGTATAAATTACCCCAGAGACAAGAGTGAATAAACCTCAGTCTGAAATTGAAGCAAAAGACAAGTCTGCCTACCACACTCCGAGAGGAACTCTACAGCCACTGCTAGGAGATTGTGAGCTTATTTCCCCACTCCGGTCTACTTTCCAATACAAAGAACAAGTCTAAAATTGAATCCAAAAGCAAAAGACAAGTCTGCCTACCACACTTTGAGAGGAACTCTACAGCCACTGTTAGGAGATTGTGAGCATTGGTCCCCTTTTCCACTCTGGTCCACTTTCTGATACAAAGCTTGAAGATTTGCCACCTAAGTTTAAGGAGAACTTCACCGCCTTTTGAAGAACCCGCTGCTTAAGGAATAAGCCATGCTATTGGTATGCTTGCCAGATAAGCCTGAAGAACCCCAGTTTCTGCTTCCCAGAAAGTCTTACCACAAGCCAGTCCCTGATGCAACTTCGCAGTAGAGTCAGTCTAGCGACACAACAACACGCAAACAAAGCCAGTCTTTGATATAACTTTGCCAAGAGACCCTTTCCCAAAGAACATCGCCAGTTGTTTGTATTCCCAATTGAAGCCGCCAATTTATAAGAATCCATACCATCCAAGTTAATTCCCAGTTAAGCTGCCATTTTCAAGAAGTCTGCTAAATTAGGAAGAATCTGCATCATCTGCTGTTTTTGAGTTATCTGCCATATTCCCAGAATAACCCTGCCAATTCAGGAAGAATCCGTGTCACCCAAGTTATCTGAGCTATTAAATTACCCACCTCTCATGACATCTGAGTATTCGTCATTCCCAGTGAGCCTGAGAAGAATCTGCCGCCAGTACTATTTCCAGTAATAAGAACCCATGCCATATATACAATTCACAGTGAGCCAAATCGAGTTATCCACCAAATTTGCATAAGGAGAACCACTAAATTGCCAGACTGTCATGCACAAGGAGATTGTCATGCTACATAAAGATCGTCACATCAAGACCATCACCCAGAAATCACATACTTTTGGAAATTACCTCACTACACAAAATTGTGACATTCCCAGTTAACCCAAGAAGGAAAAGATATACAAATTGCTGCTACATCCAGAGAACCATCCCAATAAGGAAATCACTTACAGATATCCAGCTTTTGACTATTATACCACTAAACACCAAAGACCTCAGGAAATCTTATAACATTTTGTTGCTTTTTGACAAAGTAACTAGGGGCTCAAGCCAAACTACATCAACCCCCCAACCTTGTAATTTGCCTCCATTGAGCTGGCACATTATACTACTTAGTACTAATAGGACTCATAACCTTTATTGGAAAGAGAGGCACTTTATTGAAATTGAATAGATTATGTATTTCTCTATATTACTGATGAATGATGTAAGTCTGATAGAATGGTATAAGGTCACATACTGGTATATTGAGTTACTATCCCAACAATATATAGGAGAAATATCTGCTTGATAATTACTACTTAGAAAATTATAAGTTTCCTTTTTCACTCTAGTCTACTTTATGATACAAAGAAAAGATATTTCAATTTGATATACTTGTGAAAATTTTACTATATTTTTGATCTACTTATTAGATAAAGCCTAAAGAAACTTAGCCACTATTAGAGACATCTGTCAGATGCTCTTGAAATTCATATAAAGTCAGTCTAATAGATGTATCTTTATAGTAAACTCATTTATACAAATGAAGCAATTACTTGATACAACTTTACTAAGTTAAGAGAGAAATCTGTACTCTTTTTAGAGAATTAGCCACTTTAAGAAACTTGCCAAATTGTCTATATATAAGAACTTATCTTACTAAGAAGACTACAAAATCACTATATTATACAATTCTGAATTATATAAGAAATCTGCCAAAATTGCCATATTATATAGAACTATACCTAATAAGAAAATTGCTAAAATTAGCTATATTATGCAAATCAGATTTTTAGAAAACAACTAAATATTTTATTATCTTTTAACAAAGTAACTAGAGACTCAAACCAATCTATATAACAGCCCTAACCTTGTAATTTGCCTCTATTGAGACAGTATGTTATAATATATATCTGTTTTTTTATTTCTATTTTTAAACTAATTTATATATATTAAATATAATTTTTACTATATATGCTAAATAACTTGGAAAAATATATATACTTATCTGACTTTGTAGTAATAGATTTTATTATAATTATGAGTCTATAAACTTTTATAAATTATATATAAATAATAAATTAATTATATTTTATAGAGTTATAAAATATTTAGAAAATATAGAGAACTATTTATGAGAAATAATAGTATTTGAAGTATTATAATCTCATTTAAAAATACTGATGAGTAAGCTATTTTTTCAAAAGATATATCAGAAAACCTTAAGTAACTCACAGTATTATCATCAAGAGAAGAAAGCTTGAACAATCAGTTGTGAGCCTTGATATTTAAAGGTCCTTCCTTATCATAGAGCTCAGGGTATATTTTGTGAAGTCTACAGTTCAATTCTGACTTTGCCTGTGATTCTAAAATACCCAACTTTTATTCTAATACTTATATAAAACATAATCTGTGGTAGTGGATGCAATTTTTTTTTTTTTTTTTTTGTTTTTTTTTGGCCGTAAGGGGATCCAAAGGATGATAAAGTGAGATTTTCTCGCGTTTCCATGGATGAGCCCTGTCACAATCATCTATTGAAGACCGTGTAAAGGCTTATCACAAAATCGATTCCATGAGGGCGGCGTCGTCGCTGGTAGGGCTTAACAGTGTCGGTAATTATTCTTAATGAACGTCGCCGTAACATGAGATATTGAACATAACAACCCCGCTACATCAATAACCGGGTGGCGTTAATAACCGTTTGACGGCAACAGCCACGCAACGTAAACAACCTCGCAAAGTAAACAATCTCGCGACGTAATCAACCTCGCGACGTAATCAACTATGCGAGGTAAACAGCCGCGCGACGAAAAAAAAAAGTGCGCTAAACGAGGTAGCCTTCAACGAGGATTTCGCCGAAAGTAAGCCTAGACAGAGGTAAGAATGATGGCGACCATTGTTGCAGATATGTGTATGTGCGAAGTTAGTCTTGGAAAGATATTGATATCTTGACGTGGTGAGAGCGATGGCATATAAAATATTTTTTATCGGAAGGTGTGATTTAAGTAGATCCCATCGCCAGTAATTCGACATATTAATGACCTTGCGCGACTAGGAATTATTTGATACAAAATATTCATGGAAAATCAATATAAATATATATGTTATATTTTTTATATTCTAACCAACTTGAATTAATATTTTATTATTATTATTATTATTATTTTTTGGAAAAACATTCGAGGCAGAAATTTATAGACAGGAGGAATAGGCACTTATCTAGTTTCTTTGCTTACAATCATGTGATTTTGAATAAATATTTCATGCCTGAACTCAACAGGTGTGCGCCTCGGATTCCACTTGGGTTCACGAACACGTGGGAAATTTCCACAGTGTGAAGTAAAATGAAGATATGTGCCAATTTTGTAATTATATACCAGTATATAAAATGGTTCTTCAACTCTTACGGTACAAAATTCAATGAATCCTGTAAAAGGGAATACTCTCAAGTTGGTGCGGAATATCTGAATGATTTCTTATATTTAGATCGCAGTGGCTTGATAGAACGTCGCCATTCCCGTTAGCCACGCGCTCAATGCCGCTGATCATGAATCTGATAATCCACTAAATATCAAGGAAACACCGAATCCCTTAAATTCCATACACATTTGTCGTGATAAAGTTTACTTGAAGATGGCAAGGCTAATAGGCCAATCTAAACTTTAAGAATTTTTTAAATGACAATTTTCGAATTTTTAAATATTTTATTTTAATTTTAATGTGGGAATTTTTACCTCACACTCATTGGAATTTACATTTATTGAGCAAGCAAAATATCACAAATTTAACTTAATTATTTTTTGAATCATGTTCTATTAATGTTATTTTATATTATTTCAGTTTATTTTTATAATAGCTATATAATTTTTGGCTCAACTGATTAAATCTCGGAGTTTATTGTGCCACCGAGGACGCGTCCAAGTAGTAGTAATTCTAAAGCGCTGCCATGATGCTGACAACTAATTTGATGACGATCAAACTGTCGCTGCATGTGTGATATATGAATGCTACCTACAGGGGGTCTTTGATGCTGAGGGGGAATTGGTACATGGTACGCAGCAGATCCTAGGGGTATTGAAGGCGAATTGGCGGGGTCTGTGGAGTGAGGAGGAAGGGGGTGCGGATGCTGCGGAGATTGGTGATACTCTGGAGGAGTGGGAACCGCCGGTGGTGGAGGGTCTAGGGGACTTAGTCTTGCCAGTCCAGGAGGAAGAGATTCAAGGAGTCCTGGCAGCGACTAAGCTGGGTA
>RBNI01000263.1:0-35078 GCA_003990745.1 Jimgerdemannia flammicorona | reverse complement strand
AGTTAAGATAAGAAGTTTGAGGACTATAAGACCTTGGGAAGGCACTCCAATAAGAACTTGCTTATAACAACTTGAGTTAGTCTAAGAGATACACCTTGAAGAGAATCTGGCATATTTGAAGGACTCAGCGACCACTACGTGACACTATCTACCACACTTCAAGAAGAACTCTAAAGCTACTATTAGAAGATTGTGAGTTACTTTCTACTTCAGTCTACTTTCTAATATAAAGAACAAGTCTATTTTCAAGAGAAGTCTACTATATTTTTGGTTCACTTACCAGATAAGTCTGAAGAATTCAAAGAAATCTACCTCTTATCACAAAGCCAGTCTATCTGATATAACTTCATAGTAGAGCCAGTCTATCTAACATAATCTTATATAAACAAAGTCAGTCTTTGATATAACTTTACTAAGAGAGTTATTTCCCAGTGAAGTCTGCTGATTTAGAAAGAATCTGCTACTATTTTTAGAGAGCTCACTATAGGAATCTTACTACAAAGCTAGTATATCTGATGTAACTCTATGTAAATGAAGTTAGTCTTAATATAACTTAGTCAAGAATCCATACTATCTAAGTTATCTAAATTATTGAGTTATTTACTAAACTGAGTTATTTACTATCTAAGTTATCTAAGTTATTAAGTTATCTACCAAACTGAGTTATCTGCCATTTTCAAGAAATATATATAAAGAAGTCCACCAAGATTATCATATAGAAATTATCTAAAAAAACCTACTTGTACTATATAGAGATTATTGTATTAAATAGAGAAATCACCCATCACTCAAGAAGAAAGCTGCTAAAATTATCAGATCATTCCAAATAAGAAAACCACTCATATTATACTGCAACTACATCTAAAAAACTATCTTAATAAGAAAATCAATGTACAAATCAGCCACTATATCTAGATTTAACTATTATATGACTAAATATCAAGGATCTCAGAAATTATAGAATATTTTATTACTTTTTGACAAAGTAACTAGGGGCTCAAGCTAAACTACATCAACTCCCAACCTTATAATTTGCCTCTATTGAGCCTGGGGGCTCAACTAGAAAGATTTCGAAATTCACACAGAAACTCTCAATTAAAGAAGATTTCAAAATCTATATGACTTTTCAGCTCACAAGAATCTATAGTCAAACAAAATATATTTGATATAATATCAATCTCTATTACTATAGGAGAACTAGTTATTATCAGTATTTGGACAAGAAGAGAAGTAATTACTTCAAGACTTGCTAACTATCTAATATCAGAAAAATCTCAAAAGGAAGCCAGTATAGCACAGAATCCTCAATTACCACCAACAGACTTCCTACCAGCCAACCAGATTATACAGACAGTCCTGTTACTAACTTCAGCTAAATTACTCATGAACTAGAAGATCTCATTGTATAAAGACCTACTAATTTTGCCCATTAAACCTCTCCCACCAGCTGTCATAGAATAAGAAGAACTAAGAGTAGCTTCTTCAAGAATACCCAGACCTATTACACCTCACTCAAGATCTACAATACTATTCTCAGGATACCCAAGTGTCCTGAACTCCAATAACAATTTAGAAGATAAATCAGAATCTGAATTAGAATTAGAATCTGAACCAGAATCTGAACCAGAACCAGAATTAGAATCAGAATTAAAATTAGAAGATAGTAATAATAAAATAGCCACCCTATTGCCAACCTTTGCAGGATATCCTGAAGAAGACTCAAGAGAATTTCTTAATAGAATTGAAGGAATTATAGCTCTGAAGAACCTCTCTTCTGAAAGAAAAGTTGCTATTTACAAGACCCAACTTAGAGAACTAGCTAAAGGAATTTTCACTTATTTTTTTTTTTTTTTTTTTTATAGTTACTTAGACTCCTTCCTTTATTAATATACCTGTCTATCCTCTAAATAATATACAAAGCCCACTTCTAACTGATCCCCCTAGGGGTCTCCCCCCTTTCACCCTCTCTCGATAAAAGACTACTTTGTCCAACACCATCTCTACTCATCCACCACTCTGTATACAGATCTCTTCTATTAGATAGTGATATCACCCACCCAGGAGACCCCAACCAACCCACCACCCAGTCAGCAAATTTCCCATCAAACCCTCCCATCTCAACAACTTCTCCTATATACCCATCTGGTACTCCTTCTTGAAAACAAAGAGTCAATGTCTAGCCAGCCCTATCTACACTGCTAAAACCCACCCTACAGTGAGCCAATTATTGCCTACACCACCTACTAACTGAGATTTCAAATCTTCCCAGTGATCTCTCACTCCATCTGACCTCCTCACCACACCCAGCTGGTCCCCTACTACTACCCAAAAGTCCTCCAGAACCTCACACTCTCCTAACCAATGTTCTGGAGTCTGTACAAATCCCCCCACTTGCCCTATATTATAACACTCCTCACAATCTAATCAGCTACCATCTACCAGATGCCCTGCACAGAAATTCAGTATAATATTCCTCTGCAGCATCTGCCACCACACCACTCAGAACTTGGGAGAAAGCTACCACTACACCTCAGCACTCTATGACCAGACTTATGCCTAGTCCCACTCCTCACCAATTCCCACTCTCTACCAACCACTGGGCCAAAGATCCTGGTCAAGTCCCTGCTGATATTCCACTCTATTACCAATATTGAACTCAGCAATTAGAATACCCCCTAGAAGTAATCTATTTCATCACCATATAGCCAGACCCCACTGCACCTCCCCCAAATTGCCTTGCCAGCATAGGCCTATCTGGTGTACTCCATCCACTACCCCCCATCAGAAGTCCTTGTACTATAGCTGTCAGCTCCCATTCAGGCCCACCAGAGAGAGCAAATCTCCTGAGGACTCTTGAGGGGAGAATCTCATCTCCCACACCTTCTGCATCAGTGGTACCCAATCCCCTCCCTGCAGTTCCACAGCCCTCTTCAATTACCAAGCTTGCAGGCAGTACAGCCTCTTAGGGAAGTCCACAAGACCAAGTCCTCCCCTAACCACTGGCAATATAAGAGTATCCCATCTAATCTGGGACCTCCTCTCTGCCCAAATCCAATCTCTAGCCAGTTTCATCAGCCTCTTTACTACCCAAGCTGGGAAGTCTAAGTGATAAGTTACATACCATACCTTGGAGAGTCAGTAGATATTCAGAATCGACACCTGTCCTGTCAGAGAGATGTGGCGACCTCCTCAACCTCTAAGAGCCTCTCCCCAAATGGTCACCCTCCTCTCCTACCACACTCATAATAAGACAGAACCATATACAGAAAGAAAGATACCCAGATACCACACCACCTCTCCTGTAGGGACAATTGTTCCAATGATGTCCCCTCCAACCAGCCCATTTCCTAACACCATTATTTCACACTTATGCCAGTTGAGTTTTGCCCTAGAGTATGCTTCATACCAATTTACTGTCTCCTTAAGTGCTGCAATGTCCTCCACTGAGCCAAGTCCAACTACCATATCATTGGCAAAAGCCCCCACCTTCCACACTATACCATACATAGAGAGCTCTGCCACTATCTAGTAAATCCTATCCATCAAAGGTTCTAATGAAAGAGCATACAAAATAGAAGACAGTGGATCTCCCTGAGGCACTTCCATTCCCAAGGGAAATGCCAAACCCCAGTGACTATTACATATCAGTGCAGCCCTACTGCCCTCTAACAGATTCAATATAGAAGCTCAAAATTGTGGAAGAACACCAATTCTATTCAGTACCTTGCCTAGCCATACTCACTAAACATGGTCATAGACCTTCTCCTGGTCCAGAAAGATCAGTCTTCCATCTAGTCCACAAGTCTGCACCCCTTCAATGATGCTGTGCACCCAGGCAGTATCATCCCTAATAAGCCTGTCCCTAACAAAGCTCTACTGCTCCTCCCCCAGCACCTGTTGGGCAACTTTTTATAACCTTGCAACAATCACCTTAGTCACCATCTTCCTGTCCATATCTAGAAGCATGATTGGTCTCCAGTTCTTTCAGTTCTTCCTCCTCTATTTGTCTTTATACAATAAGGCCACCAACCCCAAGTCCTGCTTACCAACCTACCCACTACTCAAAATTACATAGTCACAGAGGGCAGCCATTTCCCCTAATACTCCAGGGACTACTGCCATCTTCTTCCAAAAATCCCAAGATAGCCCATCCTCTCCAGGCACTATCTCAAGCTTAGTTGCTACAAGGACTCTCTGGATCTCCTCTTCTTGAACTGGAAGGATCAAGTTGCCAAGTCCCCCTACTTGTATTGATTCCCACTCTTCCAGTACATCATCAATTGTCTCTTCATCAGTACCCCCTTCCTTCTCACTCCACAGACCCTGCCATCTCTCCTTCAATACCTCCAGGATCTGTTATATGCCATGCACCATTTTCCCCTCTGCATCAAAGACTCCATTCTATTGATGTTGCACCCTCCTAGTCTTGAGGAGCCTAGAAAAGTATCTAGTAGGCTGCTCACCCTCCTCAAGCCCCTGCCATCTTAGCTTAGTAACCATTCCTTTCATGCAAATCTCCTCCTCTGCTTGCAATACCTGTTGTAGCTTTACTATCTTCAATTTCACTCATTCTAACCTCAAATCCTCCACCTCTGCTGAAGAAAAAAAATCAGCCCATTCTATTTACAATTGCAATAGCCTATTAGAAGTATACCTAACTCACTTCCTTCTCTGCCACCCAGCCTCCCTACCAGCTCCTCTCCAATAAACCCTTATAGCCTCCTTCAATCTCATCCAATAGATACCCACATCTGAGCCCTCATGTATCCAGCTAGTTATCTTCACCTGGATGTCCTCCACCCATGGGTCCCACAATATCTTCTCAGCTAGTAGAGAGGAGTTAAGATGCCAATGTCTGGGTCCATCTCCACTCTCCCCAAACTACCTCTACTCTAATAGTCCCTAGTGATCAGACCATGGGCACCACTCCACCTTCAAAGTTTTCCATACATCTACTTCCCAATATTCAGCTGTCAGAATCCAGTCAATTCTTGTACCCAATCCATTCACTCAATGTGTATAGACTCTCATATTGCCCCACCATGCTCTGCTCATATCCCCTAAGGAGCTAAGGTTCTCCACCTCCTCCCATGCATCCAGACCACCACTCCTCCTGCCCACATTTCTCCCTCCATCAGTCCTATCCAACTGCAGATCCCTCACCATATTAAAATCTCCACCCAGAACATCTACCCCTTTCTTCAAGAGAACACCCTCCTCCAGCAGAGCCCTAATCCACATGATCCTCTCACTCCTAACTACAGGGCAGTAGCAGGAGCCAATCCTCACCAATTCTCAACCAGGCTGATGCCATTCTCCCCAGACCAATTGGTCACCCCAGCTCCTGATATCTCCCAAATCTTCTCTATCCTTTTTCACCAAAATTGCCACCTTGCTAGCCCAAGCAGTAGCTCCACCCCATTCTCTTGCCCACTCTATCTATTCCTCCTCACCCTCACATCATACATCCTGCAGTAAAAAGAGATCAGCCTCTAATCCCTTAAGCCAAGTAAAAATGTTCTTACACTGCCGAGATCCCCATAACCCATTCACATTCAAAGAGAATATATTAGTTGTATTATTTATAAGAAACAATGTTGCTTATCAATCATGTTCTCTACAAATCCACATTCAACTCCTCCTGTGCTAAGTCTAAGTCATGTTCTGCAGCCAGTGCCTTCTCTTCAGTCACCTATGCCTCCAACCTAACCAGAAGTTCAGCCATCACCCCATCCTCTTTTTCCTTGAAGTCCTCACAGTATTCCAGGCATGCCTCCTGCCAGAGTTGTAACCCATAATGCTCTGCCCAACAGTAGGCAGCTCACTTACCAGCAATGACTGCCAGCTCAGTCTCCTTTGCCTTATCAACCTCATATCTCTCTTTCTCCAGAAAAATCACAAGTATCTCTACCTTCAGTGCCCCCACTACCCCATTATCATGCAGAATCCATGCCCAGTACTCCTCAGGCATCACATGCAAGTTCACTTCTCCCAACTCCTCAGCTGCAAGATTATTTATCATCTTGCTCATTCATAGCAGGTTCTCCACCTTCTTCCCTCCTGGCATTCCTGGCCTTCCCACATCAAGCATCATAGTATTAGCTCCTATACTAGCAGTCTTATCCCACTCTTCCTCTGGGATATCCACCAACTCATCCTCATCAACCATCACCACCTGTCCACCTTTTGTCATATCAGGAACCCCAAAGTGTACCCACTGAGCACCTTTCATCAACACATCCTCTGCTGCTCAGCCCCTTGCAGCTGGACCCCTCTTAATCAGAGAGGAGTGTTGTCCAAGTTCAGTTCCCAGACTTCAAATGTGCCATCCTCAAAAGGGTCTGCATGTGGTGTCTTCCCAGCCTCCTCTAGGTCCTCTGCCCCATCTCCATCTCTCTTACAAGCCCAGACACTTGCCTCTACACCCTCAGCCTTCTCTGAGCTCCCAGCCTTTATCTTCTCCCCTCTTTCTATAATTGCCAGCAACTCCTTCTATCTCCTACATCCTTGAGCCCTCTCCCACTGCCTTCTGTCAGTGTGAATATGTTTCCCACCTACAACCTCCAGATGTGTCAACTCTTCATACAGCTTCCAGGCTTTCACCCTCCTCTCTACAGTACCACTCAACTCCTCCAGAGCCTCCAACAAGTCCTCCTCCTCCTCTTCACTCCCTTTCATCCTCAATACCTTACAAACAAATGCCCTCCACATCAACACTGAGGGCCAGTCACTTGTCTTCTCTGTGGCTTCTCTCTCTGCCAGCTGAATTCTGATATCTATATCACTCATCCTGAAGGTGGTCCTCTCTCACATCTGGAAGCCAATGTCCACCATATCACCATACTCCACCATCACCTCCTCTACCATCCTCCTAGTCTCCTCCTTTATCACTGTAGACACCCCCTTCACCAGTAGCTATATCACCCTAAGGTCTCACCTCAAGTACTGTACCATGGGGACCACTATCTCCACAACTACTACTCCAGTCTTCAGAGCCTTGTCTAGTGGGCCCACCTTCTCAAAACCCACCTCAACCCCCTCCAGACCCTTCAGGAACTTCACTGAGGCTGCCCTAGCCACCTATTTTGAGATAAGCCCCAGGACTATCCTTGCCATCACTACTAAGCCCCAGAAGTACAAGGTAGCTGCAAACTCTGAGATCGACTTCTTGAGCAATGGTGCCACTGCTAACTCTGTTATACCATCCACCAGATCCCTCTTCTGCATTGAGAACCCCTGCTCCACCTGGCCATCAGCTGACACATCTCTTTTTTTTTCCTGATTTCCTATTACACTTCCATCAACAGTCACTCCCCCAGTCACAGCACCTCCAGCCCCTACACCTACAGCCCCCACCTGAGAACTACTCTCCTGCCCAATGCTAGTCTTGCCCTTCCCTTTAGCAGCACCAGCCCTGGTTCCAGTCAGCTATCCACTTGCCTTCACCTTGTCTACAAAGCTGGAGAGACCAGGTCCTCCCCCAGTCCCACCAGACACTGGTCCTCCTCCAGAGCCTTCCCCACCCTTCAACTCTCCAAAAGCCCCCATCCCCAGTCTATAACCTCTCCCCACCTTCTGCCAGCCAAAAGCCCCAGGTCCACCTGACCCAGTATACCTATCAGAACTCTTACTTAATGATATTATTATAGTACCTTTACTCTGAGTTGTGTCAAAAACCATTGCTTGAAGTTTGTATAATATGAATTGTGCAGGAGAAAGGTGCAGCCTCTCTCTCCTTGAAAGAATTTTCACTTGAGTAAGAAATAATATAAACTCAGACCTTAGAGCAGCTATCTAATAGTACAAACCTGGCTAGCAGAGTATGATGCCATGATCTACTGGCTTATTGAGAAGTATACTGAAAATAACACTCACCATAAGATATAAAAATCTATTATGGAAATAAAGATGAATCTTGGAGAATCACTCAGAGTATTCTTTATTAGAATCCAAAAGAGAATGTATATAGTTAGGTTCAATACCACTAACTAAGGTATCATAGGCCCAATGATCTTCATAAATAGGATTCTCCCAAACATTACTCAGTATATCTACACTCTAAGTATCAGAAGGTCTGAAGAGCAAGTAGATGCAGTCCAAGGATTTTTCAATATCAAATAAAGAACTATCTAAAGTAACCATGATAAGAAGGATGACAAGAAAGACATCTTGGTCAAAGCCCTATAAGGACTCCTTCAAGGATAGAAAAGACTCAAAGAAAGAAAGCCAGCTAAAGAATAAAAGAAGAATAGGATTGAAATTTAAGACCTCAGCTCCAAGTTGGACTGATTGGTAGAGTAGATTGAAAAACTCATCACATGCAAAAATCAAAGCTACCCACAAGACAACAGAGGATATATACCACAAAGGAATCAAGGTTATCTACCCAGAGATAACAGGAGCTACCAGTAAGAAGAAAGAAGATACTCTGTCTAAGATAGAGCCTAAGTCCAATACTTTCACTGTAGATAGTTTGGACACTATGTCACCAAATATGATAACAAAAGAAGTGACCAAAGGGACTCAGAACTACCAAATTAAAGGAACAAATCTCAGTATAAAAAGACTGAGGCCCATTCTGTTGAAGATTTTAAAGAAAGTAATAGTGAAGACTATAGTGATCTAGACCTATACCCAGCCAAGATTATTACTAGAAAGATAGTTTACCCAGTAGAGAAAAGGAAGAGACCTGTAAGAAGACCATTCAAGAATATCAGCAGAAGAATCATACAAGAAGATAATGAAGAATATAAAGAAGAGTAAGTAGAAACACCTTTCTGGTCTCTCTCATCTTTTATTTCTGAAACAAATAAACTATCTCCAGAGGATAAAGAAATAGAGCAAGAAGAATAAGAGCCTACAACTCCAAAGCCCAAGAAGTACACTCTGAAGACTATGTCCAGAGATATCTACAATAAAGTCTGGTAGAAGATTCAAAAAATTAAGATAGAAGTCTCTCTCTTGTAGTTTCTACAACTGATATCAGCTGGAGTCCAAAACAAATTATTGAGAACTATAAGATCCAGCACTGGCCAAGTCCTAATTCTACAACCAGAACTAGCTCTAACCACCATTCAGACTGTAGAAAGTTGTATTGGTACCTACCTATATAAAGATATTAGAGGATAAAAGATAAAAATCCTCATAGATATAGAAGCAGCTATCTGTATTATTGCTAAATAATTCCTGAACACACTTCAATGGCCCATTAATGAATCATCTAACCTCAGCATTATAGTAATAAATAGAGTCTAAAACCAACTCCTTAGAGAAGTATAAAACATTACTATCTCTCTGGAACACATTCAGTTTTTTATCCCAAAAGCTATTATTACTGAAGCCATTATCTATAATATAATCCTTGGTACTAACTGGATGAAATAAATGAATGCAGTTGTTGAAATTGATCAAAAGTATTCAAATTTGACTACTGAGGTAAGAAGTATAGAGTTAAGATAACTAGCTATAAGCAATCAAGAAGATCACTATCTAGGAAGAATATACCAGTAGTGAAGAGTCTACCATAGAAGAGGAAGAAGAATCCAAAGATGGGAATGATTCCAGACTCAATCTCTGAATCAACCTAGTAAATAATAGGCCAGAAAATAATATATAGATCAGGAATACTATCTCTATTATAATTAGAGCCATTGCAGAATAGGTTAAAGAATGCCCCACCTGTCTCAAAAGATACAAGTGCCCTGAGCACTCCTCTAAGATTATTGGGATAAGGAATTCACCTGGCATAGCTTACTCTGAGTACAGAAAAAGAAAGACAAAATATAGACATATCCTGAAGTCACCCACAGTCAAAGCTACAGAAGTATAAGCAATCTGGAGTTAAGAATTATCTGAGAAAGATGAAACCCCAGAAGAGGACCCTGAACTCATTCCCTAGGATGACTCTTACTAGACACTATCAGAAGATAATGATCTCTAGAATATCAAAAAGAACTAAGTATAGTTACTATTATTTCAAAATAAGAAACATATCAGGAAAGAGTCTTTTGGCTAGAAAGATGTCTATATCAAATAGTCTTCTACTCCCTCTGAAATTACTGCTATCAATACCACCTATCAGACCAATAAGAAAGATAGAGATCCTGAAGGCCAGAAGTCCCAATTACAATTATATAGTTAACTATCTTTTAAGAAATCACCACAAGACTACAAAGCTGAGCCAGAGGACAAGGTCTCTTTATCTAAACAGAAGTATATCTTAGCCACCCTTCCCCCAACCTATGACTAAGATAGATACTGATTCTCAAGATAATAAGAGATCAATAACAGAGAATAGTATATTCAAGCAATGAGATATTATAATCATAGAAGAAATCCAGACTGCTGAGACTACAGATACCAGAAGATTCACCTCAGCTAGAATATTGTAGTCTACACACTAAAGAGGAGAGACAACAGAACTCAGATCTGAAAAGGCCAGACCAAGAAACCAGAAAGAAGGACTCTCAAAATATATGATTTGAGAGAAGATATCCTAGCTCTCATTAGATATACAACTTGTTGAAGATGAGTAGAAGATACTACCAACTTCATGGAAGCCCTGGACTCTACAGGAAAAAGAGAAATCATCTATCTCCAAGATCTCTATACTGAAGCAAAATGGCCACACCTTAATCTTAAAGTCTGGAGGCTCTCTACCAGTAGAGCTTTAGCTCATAGATAGCCCAAACTCAGTAAAGATATTGCCCAGTATGTCCTACTATATTCTAAGGCCAAACTCCCAACCAAAGCCTATCTAGAAGATATTAGGTATGATCTCTATAGTCTAGAGGATAAATCTATTAAGTCTGGAAGAACATTGGTATTCAGAATAGAACTAGTTATGCAACTATCTAGAGGAACCTACATCTAACTGACCTTAAGATCTAGACTTGCCAGACAAGGAGTAACTGTAAAAGGAGAAACTATAGATCTAGGATATATATATAGACAAAATCAAGATTATCTTGCATAACAATAATACAGAATAGTACTGAATCCTTAGAGAACAAAAGATTGCTCAAACAGTCTTCATAAAAGTCAAGACCCCTCAATTATAAGAAGTCTCCAAACTAATCAAAGGAACAAGGTAAGCTGAAGAATTTGGAAGCTCAGATATGAAAGAAGTATATCTCCTCCAGATCAACCATCTCAAGAAGGATGCCCCTCAGTAAGTATATTGTCAAACAGTCAAATTGTACAAGAACCTCATCCTGGAGTCTAGAGAGCAAACTATTTTCGAAATCTTTGTACTACCTGACCCCAGGAATCTCTTCTTTGAACCTAATGAAGACATCAAGAACTTGGATATTGAGGGACACATATTTCCCAACAAGATGAATCCTGTGCACTCTTGAGCAATCAACCAGAGCTGAAAAAGTATCATTTTGCCAAAAGAAACCATTATAGGACATCTAGTGCTCTTTCTCAACTAAACTTACAAAGAAGTTTATAAGCTAAACTTATCAGAAAATGGCAAAAGGTCTCAGAAGAAAGGAAAGACCCCTGTAATCCAGGAGATAGTAAAGTCTTCTACTAATATTAGAGAAGAATTGATACTCCAGCAATAGTAACAACTAATAGAACTTCTCTATAAATATCAAGATATCTTTACTACTGATTATGGCAACTTGCCATATAACCTATCATATCACTATAGTATAAATATAGAAAAATGTAATACTTATTTGGCAGAAGTTTTATAGGATACCTCATCACCTAAAGATATTTAAAAAGGAATACATTCAAGAACTCTTAGATAATAGAGTCATCTAACCCTCTACCAGCCCTTGGGCTAGCCCTATACTTATTATACCAAAGAAAAGAGAATGGAGACTCTGCATAGACTATAGAAAACTCAATTTAGTTACTGAAAAGAATGCTTACCCTTTGCCCAGAATTGATGATCTCTTGGATTAGTTATAAGATATATATCAGATACTTCAGCAGTATGAATCTTTTTGCAAAATTCTATGAGATCCTTATGGATTCCAAAGACATTCAGAAGACAGTCTTTCTTGTCTTAGGAAAACTATTTGAGTACCTTTAACACTCTTTGGACTTTTCAATATATCTCCTATCTTCTAAAGAATGATGAACTCAGTCTATGGCTCATTGATCCACTATTGCCTAATTGTATATATGAATGACTCTAATATTTATTCAGCAAATTTCAAAGAATACCTACACCACTTAAAAGAATTCTTCAAGCTCACCCACAAGTATTACCTGAGGCTCAATACTAGAAATGCTACTTTAAAAAACAGAAACTTGAATTTCTTAGATTTATAGTTTTGAAAGAAGAAGAAGATCAACAATTGGCCAGTACTCAAGACCCTAAAAGAAATACTATCATTCCTAATATTGGTGTCCTACTATAGAAGGTTTATCAAGAACTTTGTCCAAATTGCTATCTCAATCTGAACCCTTCTCAAGAAAGAAGTATCTTACAAATGGATAGAATTACAAGAGAGAGCCTTCAAGGAACTCAAGTACTACATAACTATAGTACCAAACCTTGTTTGGCCCAATCTATAGAAGTTATTCATCTTATATATAAATGCCTCTAAAGATAGCCTTAGAGTAGTTTTAGCTCAAGAGAACCTAACCAATAATATTATATAATAGCTTATATAAGTCAAGCTATCAATCAGCAGCAGATCAACTATAGTTGTACTAAATTAGAATATCTTATAGACATATAGGTAGTTACTCTGTTTAAATATTATCTTATCAGAAAAAGGTTCACTCTGATAACTGATCACACTGCTCTCAAATAACTATTTAACCACAAGAAACCTACTAGAATCCTGGCCTACTGGATCCTTATCTTTTTTTTTTTTTTTTTTTTTTTTTTTTTTTTTTTGCTTTTTTTTTTTTTTTTATAGTCTTATGGACTTTTATTTTATTACCTAACTATCTAAGATATATTGCTAATACACACATGTCTCTTACCCAATCCCACTAAGAAAGTCCCTCTCTCTCTCACCATCACCCTGAAATACTACCCACCTCCTTGCTACTCTAATCCTCTATCCACTCTTTATACAGATTGTCTCTACAAACTACTGCTGATATCCTCCACCCATACCCCCACCCCTCTACCACCCATTCAACAAATCCAACATCAGCCACTCCCATCTAACCACCCTCTCTCCCAGTGGTAGCCTTCTAGCCATACCAACCCAGATCACCAGCACCCATTCTAATATCAGTCACTCATCTTCTATCCCCCCCACCATCCTTCTCTGGAGATTGCCCCACCTCCCTCCAGCTGCTGGCTCTGGTAAGGGTACTCTCAGCTATATCTCAATCTTTCTCCAAAAGTTCCCCATCACCTCACACTTCTCCAGCCAATGTTTAGAGATCTGTATCACCCCTCTCTCCTGCCCAATATTGAGGCACTCCTCACACTTCTAATTGCCCTCCTCTACCAAGTGGCCTGTCTGATAGTTCAGCATAATATTATACTAGAGAACTCTCCACTATACTACTCAGAACTTGGGGGGTATCCAATTTGCTGCCCAACTGCCCCACTGCCAAACACCACTCCAGTCCCACTCCTTGCCAATTCCCACCCCCTATCACACCTCCAGCCACAAGTCCCTCTCTTGTTCCTGAAGGTACTCTATACCATCTTCTAAGTAGAAATTATCCACTGGTGCTCCACTCAATAGAAGACAGTCCCACCTCCATATCTGGGATCTCCAATCCTCTTCCCCCTTATTTCCCCTCTATCTGAAACCAATATAATATACCCCATTGACCACCTCCCACCAGAATCCCCTATACTGCATCCTCTGACTATTCTCTAAAGCTACCAGAGACAGAAGATCCCTGATTGTACCATGGGGTGAGAAGTGGGCTTCTCATACTCCTTATATGAGGGGAACCCACTCTTTGCCCCTCAACTTACTTACTCTCTTCAGACACTATACCCTCAAGCAGTAAAGATACTTGAGAAAATCCACTAACCCCTGGCCTCCTCTGTCCACTGGCCAAGTCAATATCTCCCAACTGATCTGATTCTATTACTCCACTTATATTCAGATCCTGGCTATCTTCAGAAGTCACTTGACTACCTATGCTGGAAAGTCTAAGTGATATCCTAGATACTACAGTTTAGGTAGCCAGTATACATTCATCACTATTACTCTTCTTGCCAGAGAAATATATCAACCACCCCACCCCAGAGAGTGCTTCCCTACTTAGTCAACCTCTGCTCCCATTACTCATGTGGTAACAAAGAGCCATATACTGAAAAATAGATCCTCAGATATTGAACTGCCTCTCTCACTGGGACAATTATTCCAATCACATCTCCACCCACTATTCCTCTGCCCAGCACTAAGGTCTCACACTTATATCAGTTGAGCTTGGTACCAGAGCATCTCTCATATTACTCTACTGTATTCTTCAGTGCCACAACATCCATAACTAATCTCAGTCTAACCACTATATCATTAGCAAATGCCCCCATCTTCTAGTTAACCCCTAATATGTTCAACCCTCCTACCTTGTACTGTATCCTATCTAAAAGAGGCTCTAGTGACAGTATATACAATATCAGCAACAGTAGATCTCCCTGCAGCACTCCTCTACCTAGAGGGAATAAACCTCTCCTATACCCATTTACTATGATTGCTGTCTGACTTCCTTCTAACAGACTGACCAAGGCTTACTGGACTCTATGAGGGACCCCAATATGTTTCAACACCCTTTTTAACCACACTCACTAGACCCTATCATAGGCCTTTTCCTGATCCAGAAAAACCAGTTGTCTATCTATCTCTATAGTATATATACTCTCAATAATACCATGCACTCAGGCTGTCCCATCTCTAATCAGATAATTCCCTACAAATCCTCTCTGCTCTGCTTCCAGAACCTACTGAGTCACTCTCTGCAGCCTAGCCACTAATACCTTTATGACCAGCTTACAATCCATATTCTGAAGCATGATTGGCCTCCAGTTCTTCCACTCCTCCCTCTTTCCCTTATTCTTAAACAGCAAAGTCATAAGACCTAAGCTCTGCCCTTCAATCCATACCCCAGAGTCTATCACTTTATCACACATTGCTGTCATTTCCTCCAGAACTAGCTCAACTTCTGCCATTCTCTTCCAAAAATCCCACTGTAACCCATTCTCTCTAGGTACAGTCCTAGAGCTAGTTATCCACAGTACTTGCTGAATCTTCTCTCTCTGGATAGCAGTGTCAAGATCCCCTAAGCCTGTTGCTGAATTCAGATGCCATTCCTCTAAGTGTCTGTCAATATCCAATATCCCCTCTCTTCTATTCTCCTTACTCTACAGATATTTCCACTGTTTGCTCAACTAGTTTAGAATCTCTGGTATCTCTATAACCAACTCTCCAGCCTCATCCAGAACTCCCTCCTACTGCTGCCAGACTCTTCTCACCTGCAACAGATATGACAAAAACTTGGTAGACCATTCTCTCTCCTTCAGTCCCTACCACTGTAGTCTTGCCATCATGCTTTTAACCTATAGGTTCTCCTTCTACCTCAGAATGTCTTTCAGCTCCTCTACCTCTAGCCTGGTCCTCCAAAGTCACCAATTTCCCTCTACATCTGCATTCTCCAGATCTGCCCAAGTCTCCAATACTCTTGTCAGCCTCTGAGAGGCCTATCTTAATTTCTGTTTTCTCTGGACCCCCCACATCCTTCCTGCCTCTCCTCAGTACTATTGTGCCATAGACTTCAATTACCTCTACCTATCTCTAATCCCCAGTCCCACATCTCTCCAACCACATATTCTAGCACTAATATCTATCACTTAAGCCTCTCATAGGGATTCCTCATCTAATAAGAAAGTATTTAGCCTCCAGTATCCAGGCCTCTCCCCACTTCCCCCAAAACACCCCCCACCCAATAGACCCTAGTAATCTGACCACAGACACCAAACTGTCTCTAGAGTCCTCCAGATATCTACTCCCCAGTAATCCACAGTCAACATTCAGTCAATCCTTGAGTCTAATCTTGCCACCCAATGGGTAAAAACTCTACAATCCCCCTATCCAAGTCTTCTAGCATCCACTAAAGTGCACAGATGTTCAACTTCTTCCCAGGCTTCCATATCTCTACTCCTACCCATTATCTCCCTACATCTATTAGTTCTATCTATCATCTCATTATATATTATATTAAAGTCTCTCCCAAGACTATCAATCCCTGCCTCCACTAGAACTCCAGACTCTTGCAATCCTTGAATTTATTCCATCCTCTCCCCTCTTTCCACTGGACAATAACATGATCTAACTACTAATGGCTACTAGCCTGGCCTCTTCTAAACTCTCCACACTAATCTGCTCCCCCATTGTCCAATATCCCCAATGTCCCCCATACCCCTCCTAATCAGAATACTCACACATCTACTCCAAACTGCTATTCTCCCCCATTATTTCATCTACTTCTAACTATCCAGATCTCTATCATATCCAATATCCTATAGTAAAAACAAGTCAGTCTCTATCTCCTTCAGCCATCCAAAAATATTACACCACCTCACTACCCCTCATAGCTCATTGACATTCAGAGATAAGATTCTAGTTATACTGTCATATTGAATAGTTTTGATTGAAGCCCATCTATCCACTCTACAGTTCTATACTTCTTACATCCCCAGCTAAGTCCAGGTTCTTTTCTACTGTCAGTTCATCTGTCTCTCCCTGTTGGTCCTCCAATACCACCAAAATCTCCTGACAATCCATACTATCCACAGCCTCTATCTCTGTATGGTACTCTTTATATACCATCTGCTACTTCACTAATCCCTTTCTCAGGCTCCACATATATGTGACCCTATCACTCACTACCCTCCATAGTACCTCCTCTCTGGTGTCATCTACCTGATAGACCTCTGCCTCCAACAGTATCACCATTATCTTATCTCTGAGTTTCTGTGACATTTCCTCTCTATGTAAGATCTCTCTCTAGTATCTCTCACTTAGTACTCAGAAATCTTCTCCTCTCAGCTCCTCTGTTACTATATTCTCCAGTATCTTCTATAGCCATTTCTCCTTGAGCTCAGCCTCTGCCACTCCTTGAGCCACTCTCTGAGCTACCCCTATCCCTCCTTCCACCTGTCTCCCCTCCGCATTCTTTCTCACTAACTCATCCCAGTTCTTCTCCAGAATATCCTGTAGTTCATCATCACCCCCAGCCCCATCAGATACTCTATACTGAGAGCCCTCTCTCTCTGCCATCTCTGCATCCTCCACAATAATACTCAACTCTGCACTCTCCTCCCCTCCCAGGCTTCTCTCTGGTACTGCTCCCTCCTCTCCTGCCCAGGCACTCACCTTCAATTCAGCTGCATCAGTAGTGTTCTCCCCAGCTACCCCCCTCTTCTAACTTCACCAGCAGTTCCTTCTGAACATACCTCCTCTGTACCCTCTCCTTGGCTGCCCAATCCAACTGCACCTTCTTGCTATTGATAACCTCCACCACTATCTTAGCCTTTTACTCCTTCCAGACCAATCTCCTCCTCTCCACAGCCCCAGCCAGATCTTCTAGTACCTTCAGCAAGTCCTCTTCCTCTTTCAATGTCCTCTTTATCTACATGACCTTATATTCCACTGGGCCCCACTTTAGCACTACCAGTCAGTACCTTGCCTTCTCTATATTCTCCTTGCCTACCAGTTCACCCTGATATCTACATCTCCTGTCCTGAACTCAGTTCCTTCCCAGACCCTAAACCCAACATCCACAATCTTCTCATACTCCTTGATGGCCTCCACAATCAGCCCCCTGACCATTTTCTTTGATACAGTGGGTATATTCAGTACTATTAACTACACTACTCAAAGATCCCAGTATAAGCACTATGCCATAGAGATCATCACCCCCCCCCCACTACTACCCCCTTCTCTATTACCTCCAAACAGCACCTCCTCCTACTTGAAGCTGACTTCTACCTCTTCCTTTTCCTTCAAAAACTTCACTAAAGTGGCCCCCTTCACCTTCTAAGCTAGTAGCCCCAGAATCATTCTTACCATAACTACCAAGTCTCAGAAGTATAATATGATAGTGAAATCTGATCTCAATTTCTTGAGTAATGGGGCTGCTACTAGGCCTATTATACTATCTATCAGATATCTGGGCCTTATGCCCCCCTCTGTCTAGTTTTACCATCAGCTGTTATATCTGGATTTTTTTCCAGATTAGCAGTCTCCCTACCATTAGCAGTTCTGCTTATCTCAACTACTACTCCCCTAGCTCCACTCACCTCACCCCCAAGGGCCACTCCCCTATATCCTACAGTCTTCACTATTTCCTTGTCCTTCCTCAGCCAGCCCTCCAGTCTAGTCACCAGCTGACCCTCCTTCATCTTTTCAGTAAAGCTCACTCTCTCAGTCTCTTGTCCTCTAGCACTGCCTCCTCCCTTTCCACATCCTTCTACCAGCAGATCCCTCATGCTTCTCTCCAAGCCAGGGCTCCTCCTCACATGCTGTCAGTCAAATACACTAAGGCCACCCTGTTCAGCATGAGTATCTTTTTTTCAAAAATAATATTATGAGTATTACCAGAAGATTGTATAACCTGAATATTACCAGAGAGAGATGCCTGTACTGGATCCTTATCCTTCAGGATTATAAAATTACCATTATCTACAAAGCAGAGAAAGCTTATAATAATGTTGATATACTTTTCTGCCAATCCTAATGAACCAGAAGAAGGGTATACCAAGGAACTGCACTCTGAAGAAAGCTCCTTCAACTATCAAAATACAAGAAGATCTCATCCAAAAGAACATCAGAAAGCTCACTAAGGACAGACAAGTATAGAAGAAAAGCTGCAAACAATATGCTAACATTGATCTAATCTCAGAACACAAGTCTGGGATATACTCAAGAAGTATGATATGTATCTGTCAGAAAGAAGAACTATTAAGCCTTATTACAACTAATCATACTATCAGACAATATCTTCCAGAGATGGAAAGTAGATATAATTGGACCTCTACCATATACTAAGAAAGAACAAGTATATTTTAATATTTGTGAAATATCTGACCAAGTGGCCCAAAGCTTTTCCAATGAAAATTATAGATACCTTGACCATTGTAGGCCTTCTCCATAGACTCACACTCAGATATAGACCCTCAGAAGAACTCATCTCTAACCAAGACACAGAATTTATCAATAATATAATTACAAGTTATATCTGAATTCACAAGATTCATCTCAAATAGATCACATCATACCACCCTCAGATCAATGGTATGATAGAACAAATGAACTGGACTATCAAAAAAGAACTTGCTCAAGTTAATTCTACTAACTAGAACTCCTGCTTACCTGAGATCCAATAGGAAATTCAGAACACTCCTGCTGCCTCTACTAAACAAAAGCCATTTGAAATGATGTTTGCCAAGAAAATCAGAACTACTGACTATAAGAATCTTGGAGACCACCTTAAGAAGACAGAATAATTATATAATCAAGCCTGAGTCTAGATAATTAAGGCCCAAGAAAGACAAAAGAAGTACTATAACTAGAAACAAAAGAATCAGAAGATCAAGATTGGAGATCAAGTACTAGTTTAGAGAAGCATAATTGAAACAAACTTTGTTACCAAACTGAAGCCTAAATGGAAAGGATCTTATCTTATATATAATATTAGAGAAACTAGTATCTATTTAAGGAGTATGGATAGATGAACCCTGAGGACATCAGTATATATCAATTATCTCAAGATATATTTCCCTTCATACCATAAACTAGAAGATTGACCAGTGTCTTCAAACCCTTATCCTTAGCTCATTTCAATTACTCTCAATTTCTTTACTCTAATTTCACCAAGCCAATAGAAACCTCTATCAGTAAATTCAGATTCACCAAAAGAATCTCATCTTGATCAGATACTTACTATAAGTCCACCAACTGTAGGCCTACTATACCATTAGTGTACAATTGCAGAACCTTCTAGCTTCTAAGCAAACCTATATCAGAAATACCACAGAACTGATATAAAGAGATACTATTGCTGCAGACAGATTATATATACTCTACAAGCAAAATATCTCAGCTTTGATGCAGACATAGTTTTCTCTGAATGACATATCAGGAATGAATTCAGCCACCTATCTAAGTATCATCAATTATATCAAAATTCTATTCTCAGAAGAAGAGGAAGAACTAGTAAAATAGAGTAACTTAGATATAAATAAAGATAATGGCTCAGGTATTGATACTGAAGATACTTATATATATTGAAATAATGACTGAAGGATAGTCTGAGAACAGACTATTCTTTAATAGAGTCTGATATAATGAGTAGTAGAAATCATATTACTAACATTATAAAATAATTATATATCATAGTAGACATACTAAGTAGTTCTAGGTGTATAGCATAAAAGACAGTCAAATATATTCAAGATACCTAAAACTGCTTTATTATGACAACTTGTATAAATAGCCAGAGATACTAGAAAGAATATGTTTACTATATAGACTCTATATACTATACAGACTCTATATACTATACAGACGCTATATACTATACAGACTCTATATACTATACAGACTCTATATATCTGCTATAAATAGCATTCTATACTTAGCCACATAGTAACCAGATAGCAACTAACTTATATAAAATATCTCAGAGATAAGAGTGAATAAACTTCAGTCTGAAAAGTTCAAAGCAAAAGATAAGTCTATCTACCATACTTGGAGAAGAACTCTAAAGCTACTATTAGGAATTTGTGAGCTTACTTTCTACTCTGATCTACTTTCTAATATAAAGAATGAGTTCATTTTCAAGAGAAGTCTGTTATGTTTTTGGTTTACTTACTAGATAAGTCTGAAGAATTCAAAGAAATCTGCCTCTTACTATAAAGCCAGTCTATCTGATGTAACTTTATAGTAAAGCCAGTTCATCTAATATAACTTTATATAAATAAAGCTAGTCTTTGATATAACTTTACCAAGAGAAGAGAATCTGAGTTATTTTTCAAAAAAGTCTGCTAATTTAGGAAGAATCTGTCACCATTCCCAGAGAACTTATTATAGGAATCTTGTCACAAAGCTAGTCTATCTGATGTAACTTTACAATAAAGCCAGTCTATCTAACATAACTCTGTACAAATGAAGCCAGTCTTAATATAACTTAGCCAAGAGTCTACACTATCTAAGTTATCTGAATTATTCATCATTAGAATCATCTGAGTTATCTGAATTATTTATCATCAGAATTATCTGAGTTATCTAAATTATCTATTATCTAAATTATCTAAGTTTTCAAGTTATCTGCCAAACCAAGTTTTCTACTATCTGAGTTATCTGAGTTATCAAGTTATCTGTCAAACTGAGTTATCTACTATTTTTGAGAAATCTGTATAAGGAAGTCTACTAAGATTATTATATAGAAATTATCTAAAAGAATTTACTCATACTATATAGAGATTGTTACACTATACAGAGAAATCACTCATTACTTAAAAAGGAAGCCACTAAAATTATCAGATCATCCTGAATAAGAAAACCACTCACACTATATAAAATCATCTGCTATCACCAGCTATACACAAATCTCCACTATATCTAAAGAACTATTCCAATAAGAAAATTAATATATAAATTGGCTGCTATATCTAGATTTAACTATTATACTACTAAATACTAAAGACCTTAGGAATTATAGAACATTTTGTTGCTTTTTGACAAAGTAACTAAGGGCTCAAGTCAAACTACATTAATCTCCAATCTTATAATTTACCTTTATTGAGCCAGGTACATTATACTAGTAATCAGAGAGAAGTTGATAAAAGTTGACAGTAGAGATTAGTTAATAGATAATCAGACTAGATAAGCTTTACAGAGAAGGTAAAGGTAGGTGGTTAGCCTGGAGGTACTAGAGATTGATGATAAAAGGAGAAGAAATTGAATACTAAGAGAGCTAGAGAGATACTACTAGACAGAGCAAGTGTAGAGACTGAGAAAGCTATCACTGGAGACTAAGAAGTGACTACTGATAGTAAAGTTAGAGTAGATCTGGAAAAAATCTAGATATAACTACTAATGAGAAGACTGAGTAGATAAGTATATAGAGAAAGGAGACCTAGTAGTTAATATAATAGACCTGACAGTAGCACTATTACTCAAGAAGTCAATCTTGAAATTCACAGTCACTTTATACTTCTAGAGACTAGTAGTAATAGCCAAGATAGTCTTAAGTCTAATCACAAGTCAGATGACTAAAGCAGTATCAATAAAGTCTCTATATAGACTAGAGGAGATTGAGGTGGAGTTTGAGAAGAAGAGGTTATTAGAGGAGGCTTTGAGGACCAGATTGTTAGTTGGCAAAGTAGCAGTGCTGATAATTTGATATCTGAGATAAGATCCAAGGGTGGTTCAACTTTTGGTAAAAGAGGTTTCTATAGTGATAAATATTGAGATGAGATAAAAGATAGAGGAGGTTATAAGAAAGTATAGTGAAGTAGTAGATATTAGATTTCAGATCTGAGAGAGGACCTTATTCAGAACAGAGGATGTGGATGTTTGGCTCTAGCTTATTGAGAAGGAGGTTACAGAAAAGGCTAAAGACTTGTCTTCAGTACTGATATGGAGTGTTTTTATTTATAAGATAATAAAGATAAAAGGAAGTAAGAAAGAAGAGGAAGATCTATTGGAGGTACTAGAGGAACTCAGTAAAACAGTAGAGTATTATACAATAGCATAATAGGCCTATATAACATTGATATATTTAGAGATAGTCAATAATAAGCAGATCTATATAGAGATAAAGTGATATGAGAGAGAGCTCAGAGGAGAAAGAGGTAGAGAGATCTGCTGGTGGATATGAAGGAGAAGTCATTGAATAGAGCTGGAGTAGTTCTAAAAGGAGTAAAGATAAATAATAGAGAGACAAGAAGTTAGAGACTCTATAATAATAGTATACTCAAGATCTGAGAAGAGGAGGAGAATTATATAGTAAGGACCAAAGCTGGAAAAAGAAGAGTCAGAGAGGATGTAGAGATGAAGAGCATATATAGAGTCTAATTTGAGATATCAGATATATCTAAGAGAGGGCAGGTGATTGGAGTAGAGTAGGACAGACTAGGCTATATGATGTTTCTGAGGAGAAGTAAGATGAGTCTATAAGTACTAGTGCTAGTGCTATACTGCTGATGGAGAAGAGGCCTATAACTCTAGGTGGAAAATATATTAGTAATTTACATTAGATGAGTGTAATGATGAATAAGTTGACTGTAGAGGAGTTAAAAGAGATAGACTTGCATATTGTCAGTAAGGAGTATTAAATATAGATATTGAGGAGTAATAGAGTAGTTAAGAAGCTGATAGTAGAGATTTTGGTAGTATTTTTGGATAAGAAGAGTTATGATATAAATATCATAAGAGAGAGTGGCTGCTAGGGAGTATACTGCTTTCTGGTAGAGATAGAGATATGGATTGCAGCTCTGATAGATAGTATGTAAGAAGTATAAAGAGAAGATAGAGACCAAGAATGATAAGATGATTACTAAAATACTGGCTGAATTAGATACTAAGAAGGTTGAGGAAGAGAAAGCAATTGTGAAATATAGTTTGAGCTTAGCTCAGAAGGAGATGAGTGTGGAACTGTAAAGGGAATAGAACTGTGACTTAATACTATTTTCTTTATAAACAGTATAACTAATATTTGCTCACTAAATATAAATAGTCTGAGGGGCTCTGAGAGATATTAGAATATTTTTACTTAGCTGAAGGGTTTGAAGGTAGATCTTTTTCTATTATAGGATATATACAGTAAAGAGGATCTGAATAGACAGAAGTGAATAAGAGAATAGAGTAATACAGTAGTTTAGAGATAAGGTAAAGATTCTGATATAGAGAAGCAGAGGGAATCTGTGTAAGATTGGAGGATAAGAAGACTACTTGGTTTGGGGGGAGTAGTAGAGGCCTGGGTGAGAGTTAGTAGTAGTTAGCTCTTACTATTATCTGGTAGTTCAGAGAGACTAAATGAAGTAGCTGAGTAGACTTTGAGAGTATGGTATACTTACTGAAGCTAGTGTAAATATACTAGGTGAAGACTTTAACATAGTACAGAATGTGATATTAGACTAAACTAATAGAGAGAGACATACTATAGGCCATAGTAGTGATCTGGATATTTGGAAGGATGTAGAGTATCTAAGTTTATTAGTAGATATAAGCAGAATGATATAAGATAACTGGAGGGTTTATACTCACTGAGTGAATAGACTTGGAATAATAATTAATTGAATGCTGACTGCCAACTATTGAGAGATAGATATCTGAGAGTCATTGAAGATAGAGTGGTGTCTATAGTCAGATTATTGAAGACTATTGAGATATGACTGGTTTGGAAGGAGTAGAGATGAGTCTGGATATTGATATCTTAATTTCTCCTTGTTAGAGAAGAAGAAGCTGTAAGATACTTAGGTGGAAGACATTGAGAAGAAGGTTGCTTACTGGGAAAGTGAGAGATCTCTGGTGGGGGTCTGTTAGATAAAGTTGAAAGAGACTGTTAGATTATATTGGAGTGAGATAGATAGGTCTAGAGGAGCTTATAGGATATAGCAGATAAGGTGGGCCTCCTGTAAGATAGAGGTGTTATAGTTGAAGTAGACTGAGATATTGGAGTAGAAGAATGTAAAAGATTAGAGACTAGAATAGATACAGCTGGTAGTGAAAGAGTTGAAAAGAGTATTGAGAGAGGAAGAAGAGGTTTATATATAGGGTATAGTAGCTTAGCTGAGCTTGAAAAAGGTAAGAGGCCTATTAAGTATCTATCTAGGCTTCTTTAAGTAAGGAGAGTAAGATAGTGGTAAGATGGAGTACTAGATGAAAAGAGTGAAATAGTGAATAGAGTATAGTGAATCTTGAGTTCTTTAAAGAGTAGATAGAGTAGTCTGTAGAGTGAGAAGAAGGAGATGCTGATGTGTACTCCCTAGAGGATTGATACTCTCCACAGGTTGATAGTCTTGAAGAATTGGTTTTGTTACTCCAGAAAACTGAAATTTGAGTATCTTGTTAGCTATAAAATAGATATAGCTCTCAGAGAGGATGACTTATCTTAGAATTTCTGGAAGAAAATAGTAGAGGTCCTGAGGGTCTTAGAGAGATAACAGGTCTATACAACTTAGTCCTTATAACTAGAGAGTAGATTGGATTTCAGAATTTTGAACTGGTAGTACTACTATATAAAGAAAAAAGCAAGAGAGAGGATTAGATAAACTGGAGATTAATTATACTCCTGGATGTAGACAGAAAGTTAGTTACAAAGGTAATTTTTGAGAGGTTATAGAAGATAGCTCAATAGATACTAAGAGTTAAGTAGAGAGATTTTATTAGTAGTAGACTAATTAGAGATAAGATAGTCTGGGTTCATAATGTAATTGAGAGAGTAAAGGTGAGTAAATTGAATAGAAGGTTGGTCTTCTTGGATTAAGAGAAGGCCTATAATAGGGTATGGTAGATCTGACTGAAGAAGATATTAGAGAATTAGTATCTCTTACTGATTTTAACTATTAATAATCAGTCTGTTAGATATAGCTGAGCTGCTATCTTGTATAATAATTATTATAATATTTAATTTTTATAAAAGAAGAATTCCCTAGTGGGACCTACTATTCTCTATTCTGTATACTTTATCATTAGAGCTATTGATGGATAGAATTTACTATAAGATATCAGAGCTTCTAGTCTTAGGGATTGTCTAGAAGATAACAGCCTTTACTGATAATATAGTAGTTGGTCTTAGTTCTGTTGATGATGTTGATGAGCTGAGAACTGCTGTAGATTAGTATGAGGAGTACTTTAGGGCTAAGCTCAACTGGTACATATAAGTGTGAGACTATAATACTAAAGAATAGATTAGTAGGTGGAGATATTGTGGATTTTATTATCTCTGTCAGAGAGATGGTACAGTATCTGGGCATCTTTATATTAGTATATAGATTAGTCTTACTCAGAAGTTAGTAGAAGATAGTGCTCTCAATGAATTGAATTGAATTGAATTGGACCCAAATTCAATTTAATTCGAAAACTTTGAATTAAATTGAGGCTCAATTTGATTCAATTTAAATTGAATGAAGGTCCAATTTAATTTGAATTACTCTCAATTTGATTCAATTTGAATTAATTCAATTCATTTGAGAGTACTAGTAGGAGAGAAAGATAGTAAAATGGAGAGAGGCTCTTTGTCATTAGGAGGGAGGGGGGTGATACATCTCTCTTACTATATAGATATTAATTCTTAATGTCTACTAAATACTAAAGTTATAGTATCTAATATATTACTTAAACTTTCTGATATAAGTAGTAAAGTAATTGTTGAAGTTAGATAAGATAGAAGGTATTGGTGACTCTAGTAGATAGAAGAGGTTTGGATTTGGTAGACTTCTCAAGGAGATTATACTACCTTAGAACTTAGTGGTTGAAAAGAGCAGTAGAGTTGTAGGGCAGTGGGTGGGTACTACTAATGCAGAGGGTCTAAGAGGTACAGTTCTCTCCTAGGGACTCTTTGGGTTATCTACTGTTAATAGTTAGACTAAAGAGTAGTAAGTAGATACAATATAGAGGATTCTGGTAGAAGATAGTAGAGAGGACTTGCTGTATTGATCTGTATTAGTATAGTAATGAGATAGAGGTACTTTGGAGACTAGCTATATATAGAGGTAAGATAGGCTTCTTTTAGTATATCTCTGTTAATAGATTTTGATATTGATGTTAATATAGAGTATTAGTAAAGAGAGGGCTAGGATCTGTGGCCAGTGGACTGATAGTTTTTGAGCATTAATAAGACTTAGAACTGGACTGGTGTCTGGTTCTAGAGTGTAAGATATAGCAGTGACTTTCTCTAAAGTACTGGGTAGTATAGTGGTATATTTTGAAAAGAAATATTATATTGAACTTTCAATTGAGATACTTAGTAGAAGGTGGGGTTTTTGAGTATAAAGATTGCTTTAATGTAGAGCAGGAGAGAGAGTTGATATAGATATCTAAATATTGACTAGATGAGTGCAAGGTGCTTGATTAATTCTAGATAATAGTTGAAAGTTATCTGAGTATAGAGAGGCAGAATAGTAGAGAGGGAGAGAGATGGGATAACTTGAGAAAGTGATTAGTGGGGTATATAGATAATAAATAGCTTACTTGTAATAGTTCTAGTTTTTTTAAGAGAAAGCAGCTAAATCTGGAAGTTCTAGTTGGCCTAAAGTAGCTCAAAGAGATACTTAAAGGTTCAAGTATTCTGGAAGAATTTCTGGAAGAAAATATTCTGAGCTTTATTCAGATAGAGAATAAGAATATTTATATATGATCTGAAAGAAAGATCTGGAAGAATCTTGGAAAGAAAGAGAAATGCCAAGAAATAGGTTCTCAGCAAAGCTGACTAATACTATTTTACAATGTTCTAAAAGGTTCCATGACTAGCTAAGATAAGATACTTGGTGCTAAGGAAAAACAAGAATATTCTGGTGGTGTCTGGGTGCCAAGAGAAGGTTTCTAAGCAAGTAGAAGATGATAGAACATAGTAGATATTCTAGAAATGACAAGAAAAGACTAACTAAAAGATGAAAAAATATACTAAGACTAAATATGACTGTAAAATTATTACATCTCTCTCTCCTTAAGAACTAACATCCTCATTGAGTTCTTAGATAACACAAGACTAGATATACTTAACCAAAATTTCTCAACTTGAATTGGCATATTGATGGAGATTGGCCATCCTTATATAGAGCAGAGGGCCTATTACTAGACTAACCAACTAGAAGGGATTCAAACCCAGCTAGTAGCTTCATTTTAGTAGACTTCTTGTTCATTAAATATTCTGCTGATTCCAGGGTCCCAAAGTAAACTTCTGATGCATAAGGCACTAGTCATTACCATAGGTCATCAACAATCTAAGGAAGTCACTACAGAGATTGAGTAATGCATTTTGCCTCAAAGTCTTGAACTAGATCTTGAGAGTTCTTGAGATTGACCAGTGGTTCCTAGGTAGCATTATATTTAGGATAACTCATCCACTTGACTAGGTATTCAGGACAGCAGTAGCAGATTCATTTGTCAAGGATTTTCTCAGCTTCATACTCAATATGGTCTTCAATAATCACAGGGACAGAAGGCTTAGGAATTCAACCAGGGTAGGGTGGTGACTGGTTCCAGGTATTGAGGTGTGACACATAAAAGACTGGGTGTACTCTCATGGTTTCAGGTAGCTTGAGATGGTAGGAGGATGCAGAGACTTGTTCAGTGATCTCAAAAGATCCAATAACTTGGATTGGAACTTGTTCAAAGGGCAGTTGACTTGAGATTATATCTTGAGGTTCTGGTAGACAGTAGGACTTAATCTCCAACAGTATAAGTGATGTCATGGCATTTCTTATCAGCATACTTGGCTTGATACTGTTGAGCCTTCTGAAGATTCGTGGTAGCAATCTTGAGTAGTTCATCTATTTTGTCTGTAAGGTTCTTGGCAGTTGGAACTTGTATTTGACTGGTTTTCTTAAAAGAGAATAGACTTGCAGAGGTCTTGGAATCTTGATTATAGAATAATCAGAAAGGGGAAAGACCAGTAGATGATTGGACAGCATTGTTGTATGCAAACTCTGCATAAGTTAGGTAGATATCTCAATCATCTTGCTTATAAGAAACATAGTTTCTAAGCATTTGTTCTAGAGTTCTGTTCATACACTTGGTTTGTCTATTAGTTTGTAGGTAAAAGGCAGTAGATATAGCCAATTGGGTTCCCAGAGTCTTGAAGAGGGTTTGCCAGAAGTAACTGGTAAACTTGGAGTCACAATCACTAAAAATTACTCATAGTAGACCATAGTGATGGAAGATAGACTTGAAGAAGATTCTTGCAATCTCAGGTGTGGTAGCATTGGTAGTGATTGGTTCAGCAACCATAGTCTTGGTCAGGTGATCAATGAATATAATGATAGCATCAGCACCAGATTGAGTTCATGGTAGTTGAGTTACAAAGTCTATGGTAACTTGCTCAAACTTCTTGGTAGAAATTGATAGTGATTGTAGCAAACCAGTAGGCGCTTAGTTGGTAGCCTTGTTGTGCTAACATAGATCACAGTTGGCAACATAGTTCTTGATTTCCTTGACTATGTTTGACCAATAGTAGTGGCATTGGATGTTCTTGACAGTCTTCTCAATTCCCAGATGATCAGCAAGAGGGGAGTCATGGTATTCTTACAAAACCTTGTAGTATAGGTTTATGTTTTCAGGTAGGTAGACTTGATCTTGATGATAGATCAGGTTGTTCTCAACAGTAAATGTATCCTTGAGTTCATTTGAGAAAACTCTAGTGGCAACTGTGTTTCTTTATAAGCTTGCCTGATTTGGTCTAGGAATTCTGATGCCAAGGTGACTTACATGATTGTGGTGAGGTCTGGGCATCTTGATAAGACATCTGGTACTACAAGTATCTTGCCAGGCTTATAGATAATTATCAGATTGAAGGTTTGAAGCTTGAGGCTCTACTTGGCTTATAGATATAACAGAGTAGATTGAGTGTTGATGTACTTGAGAGATTGATGATCAGTAATGACATCAAACTCAACACCTTCAAGATAGTATCACCAGTGGTCTAGTGCATGTATTATTGCTAGTAGTTCCTTCTTATGAGTAGCTAGCTTTTGTTCAGCTAGGGCCAGCTTGCAGAACTCAAAAGTAATAGGGCAATGTCCTTTGCCATTATCTTGTGATAGGACTGCTCCAATGGCAAAATTCAATACATTAGTAGTGACTGTGAATTTTAGGTCTTGATCTGCATTATGCAGGACTGGAGCATGGGTCAGGCAGTTCTTGAGTTCTTGAAAGGCTTGTTGACAGAAGAGGTCCCAGATATAGGGTACATAGTGGTCTGAGTGTAGGGCCTTCCTTATGAGGTTAGTCAGTGGCTCAGCAATACCAGAGAAGTTTCTGACAAAGTAGTAGTAATAACCAGCTAGACCAAGGAAGGATCAGAGTTCTGTAAGATTTGATAGAATGGGTCATTCTTCAATTGCTTCTATCTTATATGGGTCTACTTGAATTCCTTGTGCAGAGATAATGTGGCCAAGGTATTTGACTTATTCCTTGAAGAATTCACACTTCTTGAGCTTAGTATAAAGCTTGTATTTTCACAGGATCTCCAGGACTATTTGAATGTATTTGAGATATTCTTCTTTAGTTGTACTAAAGATCAAGATGTCATCAAGATATACCAACAGGAAAATAAATAGTTGATCCTTGAATATCTTATTCATTAGGGTCTGGAATATGGTGGGTGTATTGGTGAGACCAAATGCTAAGACCAGGAATTCATAGAGTCCAAAGGGGGTCATAAACATAGTCTTGGGAATATCTTCTGGCTTGATTCAAATCTGGTGGTATCCTGATATGAGTTCTAACTTAGTGAAGTACTTGGCATTCTTGAGAGTATCAAAGATTTGATCAATCAAGGGTAGCAGATAGCAGTTCTTGACAGTGAGTTTGTTGAGTACATAATAGTCTATATACATTCATAGGGTACTATCCTTCTTCTTGATGAATAAGACTGGTGAGCCATAAGGAGATTTACTTGGCTGGATGGCTCCTTGTGAAAGTAGTTCTTCTAGTTCCTTCTTGACTGCTTCAATTTCGAGTGGTGACATATGGTACATGTGTTTCTTGAGTAGTATAGCTCCTGGGGTCAGTTCGATTTCATGATCAACTTCTCATGTGGGTGGTAGACCAGGTAGCTTGTCTGGAAAGACATCCTTGAACTCTTCTAGCAGTAGCTTGATACTTTCATTGACTGATAGTCTCTTGTCTTATTTCTTGAAGCAGATTATTACAACAAAGATATACATTGTCTTCTTGAGTGCTTTCTTATAATGTATAGCTGACAGTATTGCAATCTGGGTCTTGCTCATGGTCTTGTCTATCTTGATCATAATATTGGCTCCATCTTGAAGTAGGGTGACTTCATTCTTATACCAATCAATGTCTGGATTATGCTTTATAAGCCAGAGTTTTCCTAAGATCAGGTCATGATCTCCTAGTGGTGTGACCTCAAAGTCTACTCATTTCCAATATTTCTGGATCTTGATGGGCAGTTTGGTGGCAATTGACTTGATGGAGTACAGAGTACTATCTATAGTAACTATATTATTGTTCTTGAGTGCAGGCTTGGTGAGGATCTTGAGACTTTCAATGAGATTCTAATTGATGAAGTTCTCTGTAGCTCCACTGTCTATGAGTATTTGAACTTATTTCCCTTTGACTAGGCCTTTGAAAATGAGCATAGCTTGAGCTCAATTTTCACTAAGACTTGCTACTTGATCAGTGCTGCCAAAACCCTTTTGATCTCATTTGGTTTCAGGGAGTTCTTGGACTTCTGTAATCTTGAGTTGACTGGCTTTTTCCAGGATCATTTGTATGACTCAGTCTCCTTCTTTAACTATATAGTCTTAATCCTTCTGGTTGACAAGCAAGACTTGAACTTGTCCTCAAAAGTCTGGGTCAATGATACCAGCACCTATATCCAAATAATATTTGACACTGAGTCTTAATCATGGTGTAATTCTAGCATAATATCCTTCAGAGTATTGAACTACAATTTCAGTAGGCACCAGAGTGCAGCTCTTGGCTAGAATAGTGACTTGTTTGACTGAGTGTAGGTCAAGACCAATAGCTCCTTCTGTTTGATATTGAGAGACCTGGGTCTTTGGATGAAGCTTCTTGACCTTAAGCTCAAGTTGACTAGTGGTAGGATTGATAGATGTGTCCTTAGACAATATGATAACTGGTCTTGAGGGTTCACTAGTCTTTCTAGGACATTTGGTTGCAATGTGTCCTGTTTGGCAACAGAAAAAACAGGCTCCAGATTTCTTCAGGTAGTCCTTTTCTTCAGGGGTAAGCTTGGTGTTCTTTTTGTTCATGGTGTCTAAGTCCATTGGTGCTGGGCCAACTGTCCTTGGTTGATTTCTGTGGCAGTTCTTGAAGTGGTTCTTCTTATGGTATTCTGGTTCAAAGCAGTTGCCAAAGGTGATGATATCAAATCTATCAGCAATTCTCATAGCTTCATCAAGAGTTTTGGGTTCTTCTAGCTCAACCTTGACTTGTGTGTTTCCCTTCAGACCTTGGACATAGTGGTCTATCTTTTTATCCTCAGATACCACTAGTAGCTCAAGTAGGATTGACAAGAATTGTACATTGTAGCTTTATATAGACTTGAGTTACTTGATATTTGCTAGCTTATCCCTGGCTAGCTTGGTGGCATTAGCAGACTTAAACTGCTTGTGAAGGGCTCTCTTGAAAGCTTCCCAATCTCTGATTTATGCATATGAGTGTACAGATATAACCATGATATGATTACACTATCAGATGGCTATATTTTCTTAGAGAAGTATAGTGATAAATTGGACTTGCATATCATCTTCCATTCTTGTGAGTTTGAAGTATTGGTCCAATTGGAAGGTCCATATATCTATAGATAATCCTTCTCAATGGTCATCAAAGGTGTCTGGCTTGAGTAGCTTGAAACTGACTAGTACTATAGCAGAATATGATATTTCTGTAGTTTGTGTTTTCTGGTGTTCTAGTTGTGCTTGAAGTTCTTAAATTTGATGGGTTATGGCATTGATTATATCTTTTATATTGAGCTGCAATCCTCCTGCTTCTTCTGTAGCAGAGGGATCTGGCTGATAGACTGACTCTTTGCAGCTCATTTTAGATTCATGTGACTAGTTGTGACTGGTTTCTAAATTTGTATGAGGTTTCTTAATAAGGCAAGATATAATGACACTACTGCTATCAAGTATAATGGTTCTAGTTTCTTTAAGAGGAGGTGACTAAATCTGGAAGTTCAAGTTGGCCTAAAGTAGCTTAAAGAGATACTTAAAGGTTCAAGTGTTCTGAAAGGATTTCTGAGAGAAAATATTCTGAGCTTTATTTAAGTAAAGAATAAAGATATTTATATATAATCTGAAAGAAAGATCCAAAAGGATCTTGGAAAGAAAGAGAAATGCCAAGAAATAGATTCTTGGCAAAGCTGACTAATACTATTCTACAATATTCTAAAAGATTCCATAACTAGCTAAGACAAGATACTTGGTACCAAGGAAAGACAAGAATGTTCTAATAGTGTTTAGATACTGAGAGAAGGTTTCTAAGCAAGTAGAAAGTGACAGAACATAGTAGAATATTTAAGAAATAACAAAAAAAGACTAACTAAAAGATGTGAAAATGTACTAAGACTAAATATGACTGTGAAATTGTTATATTACTATTGAGTAAATATTAGTAGTATAGATAAGATTGGCCAGATACTGGCAGTTTATGTTTAAGGATAAGAGACAGATAGTTTAGGAGGAAAGGATGGTGAGGTGAGTGAGATTGATAGTAGATGTTCTATCAGACTAGTGGAGGGAGTAGGACTCTTGAGAGAGTTGCTATTAAAGCCTAATAGAGAAAATTTATAAGAGGAGTGGGGGAGAGAGAGTGAGAGTATATTAGAGTAAGATAAGGTAGGTTGGATTGGAGCTACCTGTGTGGTATGAGGACTATAGTTTGTTATAGATTAGTTAATAAAGAAGTCTAGTACTTATGGAAAAAAGAAAAAAAAAAGAAAAAAAAAAACAGATTTAAGGAAATCTTCCTGATAATACTGAGAAGATTAGTATATGACTTTACTTATTAAAAGAAGAACTTAAGAAAGATTATTGAAGCTGAGTATCAACATAATATACTATTAGCAAAATTTATAACACCTATACTTAGAAGCTATAGTTAGTATATTAAGATTAATCTTTAGAGCAAAAGTAGTAAAAATAATCTACTCAAGCTTTTAAAGAATCTAGAATATTATATCTTTAATAACAATCATAATAACTGTATAGATGAATATCTCTGTTGATTTTATACTATTATTTTAAATAGTATATTAATACTATTTTAAATAACTACTGATATTAAAAATATATATAAAGGAGATATTATATAATTGAGATCAGAGATAATTAACTTTATTTATTCTTTTTAATATATTAGAATATAATCACTTTGATATTGAAATATATTTATATATTATTCTCTCTTATTATATAAGTAATAATAATAATATTTCTTTATTGAATTTTTATCATATTTGGGATATTGTAATGGTTCTGGTTTCTTTAAAGAGAAGTAGCTAAGTTCTAATAATTCTGATGGGCCTAAAGTAGCTCAGAGAGATACTTGTAGGTTTAAGTATTCTTAAAGAAATTTAGAGAGAAAATATTCTAAGCTTTATTCAAGTAGAGAATACAAATATTTATATAGAATCTGAAAGAAATATCAGAAAGAATCTTAGAAAAGAAGAGAAAAGCCAAGAAATAGGTTTTCAGCAAAGATGACTAATAATATTCTATAATGTTCCAAAAGGTTCTATGACTAACTAAGATGTGAGACTTAGTATTAAGAAAAGAGAAGAATATTTTAGTAAAGTTTTAGTATCAAGAGAAGATTTCTAAGTATTTGGAACATACTAGAATATAGTAGAATATTTAAGAGAAGGCACTAAAACTAGAATATGACTGTAAAATTGTTAAGATATTTACAAAAGTAACTCAAATATTCTCAATATATCTCTAGGATCTAAATTAGATTTATCAGAGCTAGATAGACTTAATTTGCTAGAGCAGTTTAACAATTATTCTAATAGATATGATTTACTAAAATATAATAATTTATCTAATGATCTATCTATAGAGTAATAAGATGAGTAACTTGATTTAGTAGAGCAGCTCAATGATTTAGAGTAGCTTAATGATTTGGAGTAGCTTGGTAATTTAAACTAGTCTGATAATTCTGATGACTTATTTATAGAGCAATAAGATAATTTTAGTATAAAAGAGTGATTTGGTTTAGAGAAATAGTCTGATAGTCATTCTGATGGATATAATTTATTAAAATATATAATAAAAGAGAGGTGTTTATTGAAGTTCTCAAAGTTATATATTTTATATATTACTAATGAATAATATAAATTTGATGGAATGGTATAAGTTATATATTGATATATTGAGTTACTATTTCAATACTTCTGCTTAATAAGATAACTCAAAAAAA
>RBNI01000262.1:0-35201 GCA_003990745.1 Jimgerdemannia flammicorona | reverse complement strand
GCCCCTGGCATCGCCCACCCCCCAGCCCCCAGCCCTGCCACCACCCATTCAAAATGTCCAAAAGTAACCATTCCCAACGTGCCAACCTGTCCCCAACCCCAACCTGACATCCTTCCTCAAAAACACGAGCCCAATGTCCAGCCAACCCGACCCATATCGCCAAAGCCCACCCAAGGTTAAGCCACTCGTCCCCAACTCCCCCTGCCAGCTAATGGCAGAGCTCTCCCCATCTCCCCCCTCCCTCTCCCACCAGAGCACTCTGCCCCACCTGGCATCTAATACCACTCCAGTACTCTTCCAAAACCTCACACTCCCCAAGCCAATGTTCAGGCATCTGTACCACTCCTCCCTCCTGACCAACATTGAAACACTCCTCGCACTCGAATGTGCCCCTGTCCACCAAGTGCCCAGACCGGTAGTTCAACATCACATTCCTCCGCAGGACATGCCACCACACCACCCAGAACTTGGGGGGCAGCCACTGCCTCACCCTTTTGCTCCAGAGCCAGATTCCATTCCAGTCCCACTCCTCACCGATTCCGACTCTCTGCCATGCTTCAGGCCACAGGTCTGCACCTAGGCCACGCAGACACTCCAGGCCCTCTCTAAGCTTAAAGTCCTCCACCGGGACACCACCGAGCAACAACCTGTCCCACCGCCACATCTGTGGACCCCAATCCTCCTCGGCCTCATCACCTCGCCACCGAAGTCCAATCTTCTTTGTGCTATCCACCACTCCCCACCAAAAGCCTGTAAACTGCACCCTCCTGCTCCCCTCCATGGCCACCATCGTGAGCAAATCACCCGAGTCACCACGTGGGGAGTACCGAACCTCCCACAACTGCTGCATGAGTAGCACCCACTCCTGACCATGGAGCTCACTAGCTCTTCTCAACCACCAAGCTCTAAGGCATAGGAGCCACTTAGGAAAGTCCACTAAGCCTAGCCCACCTCTTTCCAAGGGCAGTGTGAGCACCTCCCAACCAACCTGACTCCGCCTCTCTCCTCAGATCCACGACCTCACCATCTTCAACAGCCCCTTGACCACCTATGGTGGAAAATCCAAATGATAACCAACATACTATAGCTTGGGCATCCAATACACATTCAGCACCATCACCCTTCCAGCCAGGGACATATGCCGGCCTCCCCAGCACAGCAGAACATTTCCCCACTCTAACAATTTACGATCCCACCACACCCGAGGAAGAAGAGACCCGAACACCAAGAAGTAGATCCCCAAATATCGCACTGGCTCTCTAGCTGGTACCACTGTCCCAATGACCTCGCCACCCACAATTCCAGTACCTAGCACTAGAGTCTCACACTTGTGCCAGTTCAGCTTAGCCCCAGAGCCCCTCTCATACCATTCCACAGACCTCTGTAACTCCCCCACATTCACCAGAGAGCCCAGCCCGACCACCATGTCATCTGCAAAGGCCCCCACCTTCCAATTAACCCCTAGAATGTCCAAACCCCCAATCCAATGCCGAATTCGGTCCAGTAGAGGCTCCAGAGAAAGGGCATACAATATGGGCGACAAGGGATCCCCTTGGGGCACCCCTTGTCTCAGGGGAAAGGTCACTCCCCTATGGCCATTAACAACCAGTGCTGCCTGACTGTCCTCCAAGAGGCTAATCAGCGATCCTCGGAACCCTGGTGGGATACCAATCCGTTTCAGCACCCCCTCCAGCCATACTCTCTGCACTTGGTCATAAGCCTTCTCCTGGTCCAGAAACACCAACCTGCCATCAACTCTGGCTGCCCGGGCACCCTCAATCACTCCATGAACCCAAGCTGTCCCATCTCTAATCAACCGCCCACCAACAAACCCACGCTGCTCCACCCCAAGCACCTGCTGAGCGATTCCTTGCAGCCTCAACACTAAGATCTTGGTCACCAATTTACAGTCTATGTCAAGAAGCATAATTGGCCACCAGTTCTTCCAGTCCTCACACCTCCCCTTATCCTTATAGAGCAAGGATACTAGCCCTAAGCACTGTCCCCCAATCCAGGCACCAGATCGAAGAACTTCACCACACATAGCAGTTATCTCCTCAAGCACCTCACCGACTCCAGCCATTTTCTGCCAAAAATCCCAGAGAAGCCCATCCTCTCCTGGGGCAGTCCCTTTACTCATCGAGGCCATAACTCTGCAAATCTCCTCACAACACACTGGGTCTCCTAATGTCCCAAGTCCCTCCACAGGGTTCGGTATCCAGTCCCCCAGCTGCCTCTCAATGTCCATAGCATCTATCTCTCCTTCTTCCTCACTCCACAAATTCCCCCACCTGTTCCGCAATAGTCCCAGAATCGCTGGAGACCCCACCACCAGCTCGCCATCCATATCCAGAACCCCCTCCCACTGCTGCCTCGTTCGTCATGCTTGCAATAACCTCGATAAAAACCTCGTAGGCCTCTCCCCTTCCTCCAGTCCCTGCCACCGCAAGCAGGCCACCATTCTCTGAAGCTTCACCTCCTCCTCCTTCCGTAATTCTCCTTTAAGCTCGTCGACCTCCTGTCGGATTCACACAATACGCCATTCAGTCACCTCCCTATCCTCTAGCACCCCTGCCCATCTCCCCATAAGTGCTGCCAGATGCCGGGAGGCCCACAGCACCCTCTGCCTTCGCTGAGTACACTTCCCTTTCCCTGCCTCCCTCCAATACCTCTGGGCAGTCACCTTCAGTCTTCGCCAATGGTCTCCAATTCCCAAGCCCTGTTCCCACCACCGACTAATATTCCCAACCACCTCTGTCTCCCAGCCCTCCCACAACACCCTATCCTCCAACAAAGAGGAGTTTTGCCGCCAATGTCTAGGCCCATCCTCATTTCCCCCAAACCTCCCCCTACCAAGCAGCCCCCAGTGATCAGACTATGGACACCATATCACATCCAGCACCAACCAGACATCTGTATCCCAACACTCTGCTGTCAGAACCCAGTCAATCCTGGAACCCAGCCCTGCCACCCAGTGGGTGTATGCCTGCCGATCGGCCCAAAGGTGTCTTCCTGAGTCCACTAAAGAACACAATCGCTCTATTTCCAGCCAGTCCCCCAACCCACCACTTTCTCCCTGTACACCTCTACCACCATCAGTCCTATCCTTCTCCTTATCCCGTACTATGTTGAAGTCACCCCCCATACAATCCAAACCAACTTCTCCCAATACACCAGCCTCTTTCAATCAACGAATCCAGTTCACTCTCTCCCCTCTTTCAGCTGGGTAGTAATATGACCCAACCATCAATGAGCCCTGTCCAGGCCTCCTCAACAAACCCCAAACCACCCGCGACCCCCAATGTCCAATGTCCACAACGTCCCCCAACCCCCTCCGAATGAGAATACATACTTTCCCCCTCTATACCGCCATGCCCCCTCATTCCTTAGTCCAATCCTGTAAGTCCACCTCCTCCTCATATCAAACATCCTGTAGCAAGAAGAGGTCCGCGTCCAGTCCCTTGAGCCAACCAAAAATGAACTTCCTCCTAGCAGCCCCCCGTAACCCATTAATGTTCAATGAGAATATCCTGGTTGTACTGTTCATCTTGAAGAAATGTTGAATTGACTCTCCCAACCTAGTACTCTATGCTCATCTCATCTCCAGCCAGATCCAAGCACCTTTCCACCTCCAAGTCCCCCTCCACAATAGCCTGAGCATCCAGTGCCTCCAAGATTTCCTGGCATTCCACTCCATCCATGACCTCCATATCTGACTGGTAATCCAGGCAGACTGCACACCACTTCTCCAGTCCCTTCCTCGAATTCCACAAGAATAGTGCCCTGTCGCTTGCAATCTTCCGAAGCTCCTCCCCCCACTGATCATCTACCTGATATTCAACAGATTCCAAGAGGACAGCCAGGATCTCATTCCTCATCTTCCTCGGCACCTCCTCCCCTCACAGAATCTCCTCCCAATGCCTCTCCTCCATCACCCGGAAGTCCTCACCCCCCAGCTCTTCTGCTGCCACCCCTTCTAGGGTCTTCTACATCCACTTTTCCTCATCCACTGCCTCTGCCGCACCCTGAGCGATACGGCCCCCATCCACCCCCGGGTCCATCAGCGCGCTCCTCCTCACTGACTCATCCCACTCCTCATCCGGCACATCCATCAGCTCCTTCTCCCACTCGGCCCCACCCGGAACACTATACTGAGGGTGCACACCCTCACCCATTTCCGCATCTACCGCCAACACACCTTCCTCCTCTATCCTCTCTCCAATCTGAGCCCCACCTTGGGCTAATTCTCCCCCCTCAGCCCAAGCACTCTCCTGCAACCCTGTAGCACCTTCTTCTGAGCTTCCACTGGTCCTTCTCTCACCCAGCCTCACCAGCAACTCCTTCTGTATTTTCCTCCCCTGCATCTTCTCCCAAACCCCTTTCTCCATCCGGACCTTCTTCCCATCCACCTCCCCTACCACCATCCTGGCCTCAAACTCCTTCCAGGCCAATCTCCTCCTTGCAACCGCCCCTTCCAGATCCTCCAGCGCCTCCAATAGGTCCTCCTCCTCCTCCTGGGTCCCTTTTGCCCTAATGACCTTACACTCCACTGACCCCCACCTTAGCATTGCCGGCCAGTCCCTCGACCTTCCCGTATTCTCCTTCCCAAACAGCCTCACCCTGACATCGATGTCACCAGTCCTAAGCACAGTGCCCTCCCAGACCTTGAACCCAATATCCACGATCTCACCATACTCCTTGATTGCCTCCACAACTAACTCTCTGGTCCTCTCCTTCGACACAGTTGGGAGATCCAACACTGTCAACTGCACCACCCGAGGGTCCCAGCGCATGCACCGGGCCATAGAAACCACCACCCCACCAACCATCACCTCCTTCTCCATGGCTGCCAACAGGGCGTCTTCCTCCTCAAACCCCACCTCTACCCCCTCCTTTCCCCTCAAGAACTTTACTGAGGCCGCTCCCTTAGCCTCTTGCGCCACCAGCCCCAAAATCATCCTCGCCGTCACCGCCAAGCCCTGGAAGCACATCATGACTGCGAATTCCGATCTCGACTTCTTGAGTAATGGGGCCGACACCATGCCTGTCACACCATCTGCCAGGTCCCCGGGCCTCGTGCCCCCTCCCAGCCCCGCATCGCCAACCACCATCAAATCTTGATTTTTTGCCAGATCCCCAGTCACAGCCCCATCAGCAGTTACAGCCCCATCTCCAGCCCCTACTCCGGCTCCCACCCTACCACCAGAGGCACCCCTGGGTGCACCGCCCTGTCCTCTAGCAACAGTCGTCGAAGCCTTCCCCAGGCCCAGCCAACCATCTAGTCCAGCAGCCATCTTCCCCCTTTGGACCGTGTCAGCAAAGGTCAACCTCTCCCCTCCTCTCTGCCTCAGATGGCCCCTCCCTCCGCCGCCGGTGCCTCTGCCCACCCTCAAGGCCTCTGGCATTCCCAAACCATCACCTCTCCTCCCCACCTGCTGCCAGCCAAAGGCACTGTCACCCCCCTGGCCAGTACGCTCACCAGTTTGATCAGTGCTGTCCATGTTGCTAGTCGTCCATCACCAAAAACGTTGTAAAAAGTGTTGCCTGAGTCTTGTGTCACCCGAATGGTGCTCCTCCTCCTGCCTCTGCCAGCACAGCCATACAGTCATACCACACACCAGTATCTCTTCTTTCTCCTTTAATATGTAACTCAGTGACCTCCAGCTTTGCTCACATCATCCACCAGTCCTCAACCTCCTCCAAGTCCAAAAGATCTGCTCAATTCTCCTATAGCTGGGCCAATCTAGCAGAGGCCCAGGTCACCCTCCTTCTCCTCTGTCTTCCTGTCACTCTACCAGTCTCACTCCAATAAATCTGAGCAGTCTCCTTCAACCTCACCTATTAAATACCCACTGGGGTGCTCTCAAGGACCCAACTCTCCACTTTCTGCCTATTGTTCTCAGCCTAAGTATCTCACAGCCACTTCTTAGTTAATAAAGAGAAATTGAGATACTAATATCTAGGCGCATCCACACTTCCCCCAAACCAGCCATGCCCTAACAAGCCCCAATAACCTGACCACAGACATCATGCAATCTCTAGGGACTTTCAGACATCTAGTCAATTCTAGTCTCCAGGATACCCACTCAATGGATATAGATCCTCCTATCTCCCCACATTATTTGACCAGCATCCATCAAGAAACTAAGTCAATCCACCTCCTCCCGACCCTCCAGGCTTATATTTCTGCCCCCCACATTCTTTCTCCCATTAGTTCTATCCAACTGTACTGAGTAAACCATATAGAAGTCCCCCCCAAGCACCTCCACCCCTGTCTCTGCAAGTACCCTACTATCCAAAAGACTCTCAACTCACTATACATGCTCACTCCTGACTACAGGGCAATAGTAAGATCAAACTATAATTATCTCCCATCCAGGCTGATGTCACTCTCCCTAAGTCATACAATCCCCCCAGTTCCTACTCCCACAAATTTCCCCCCACTTCCACACCAGTAGCCCAACCTTTTCATTCCAGACTGCAGCCCCACCACATTCCCTTATCCACTCCTATTTATCAAGATTCTCCTCATATCACATATCCTGTAGAAGAAAGAGATCAGCCTCTAATCTTCTTAACTAAGTAAAATTGTTATATTACCTCCCAGAACCCTACAGACCATTTATATTCAATAAAAAAATGTTAGTTGTACTGTTTATAGAAAATAATATTGAAATAGACACATTCACTTTACAACTCCATGTTCACTTCCTCCCTAGCCAAGTCTAATCTATGCTCAGCAGCAGCCTCCACTCTCTCAACCTGCATAGCTTCCAGTCCAACCAAAAGCTCATCTATTACTGTATCATCCTTCAACTTTATCTCCTCCTGGTACTCCAAATAAGCCTCTTGCCAAATTTCTAATCTATACTACTGTTCCTATCAGAAGGCTGTATACTCTCTAGTAGCCACCACTATCTCTGCCTCTCTCACAACATTCACCTCATAACCCTCCTCATCCAAATATACTACCAGTATCTCTTTTGCCAGAGCCTCTACAATACTATCTTCCTGAGATTCTTGTTCAGTGCTCCTCACTAATAACTCACAAGTTCATGTCCCCCACCTCCTCAGCTGCTAAGTTGTCCATTGCCTGGCATATTTACTGCAAGTTCCCAATCTCCTTGCCCCCAGAGGTCGCTGGTCAGCTGGCCCCAAGCATCACAGAGTTAGCCCCAGCACTTGCAGACTCATCCGACTCCTCCTCAGAGACATCCACCAGCTCCTCCTCCCTGTCCTCAGCTATCTGCCCTCTACTCACTATCTCAGGTACTCCAAATCGAATATGGCAAGGCCCCAACATCTCCACATCCTCACCAGCCATTGGCTGAATATCTCAGGCCTTCCTTCCTGTATCCTCACTCTCCTCTCACACCTCCAGTATACCATCATTATAGAGAGTCTGATCTCACACCTCCTGGCTTCACCCCTCAGCCTTTATACTCCTCCCCTCCTTCTTACCTACCAGACACTCTCCTGAGTACCCCCAGCAGTTTTATCCAAACTAGGTAATGCTTTCTCCTCCTTCAAACAAGCCAGCAAATCTCTCTGCCTCCTACACCCCTGCACCCTCTCCCACTGCCCCTTATCTATCCAAATGTGCTTCCCAGCTACTACCTCCAAGTGAGTTAAGTCTACATAAGCCTTCCATGCCTTAGCCCACAGCTCTACTGCCCCACTGAGCTCCTCCAGCATCTCAACTGAATCCTTCTCCTTCTCTAACTCTCATTATCTTACAGACAAATACCCTCTACATCAACACTGATGGCCAGTCTATCAATTTCCCTATAGCCTCCTTCTCTACCAGCCAGAGCATGACATCCATATCTCTCATCCTGAAAGTTGTCTCCTCTCAGACTTGAAAACCAATATCTACCATCTTGCCCTACTCAGCCATAGTATTCTCTACTCTCCTCCTTGTTCCAACTTTCATTACTGTAGGCACTCCCTTTACCAGTAGCTTGACCACTATGGGGTCCCACCTCAGATAGTGAGCCATTGGAACAGCTATCTCATCTACAGTCAACCCAATCTTCAATACTTCCTTTAGAGAGGTAGCTTTCTCAAAGCCCACCTCTACCCCCTCAAGCCCCTTCAAGAACTTCATCAAGGTAGCTCTAGCTATCTGTTTTAAGATCAGCCCCAGCACCATTTTCACCATCACTGCTAAGCCCTGGAAGCACAATGTAACTGCAAACTCCAAGATCAATTTCTTGAGTAATGGGGCCACTGTCAGGCCAATTAGACCATTAGCCAAATTCTCCTACCGCTGCTGGTCCCCCTGCATAGTACTATCATCTGTCATCACATCTCTTTTTTTTTTTCTGATTTACTATCACACCTTCATCAGCAGTCACTCCACAGCTCCTAGCCATAGCTCCTTCTACCCCTATGCTTACTTCCCTAGGCAGAGAGTCTCCTACCCTCCCGAGGATAGCCTTGCTTTTCCCCACAGCTCCTCTAGCCTGAGCACCTGCTGGCCATCTACTGTCCTTCACCTTATCAGTGAATCTCAGGGGCCCAGATCCTCTCTCATTTCCATCAGATCCTGATTACTCTCCAGAGCTCTCTCCATCCTTCATACCTCCAAAAGTGCCTATCTCCAGACCATAACCCCTCTCTACATAATATCAGCCAAATGCCCCAGATCTACCTGATCCAGTACATCTATCAAAACTCTTGCTTGAAGATATGTTGATAGTATCTTTTCTCTGAATTGTCATGAAATGTATTGCTAGAAGTTTGAATAATGTGAATTGAACTAGAGAAAGATATAATAACTAGTCCAGCCAGTCAATAAAGTATGATAGTTACTGTGAATACTGTGGCAAGTATAGATATAGGAAGTACAATTGTTATTTTGGGAAAATGACAAGAAGAGTAGTGAAAATAAGCAATAATGTAAAAGCTAGTATTAACAATATGGAGGTGATAGAAAGAGTTATTATACCAGGCTTTGGACATCTTTCACCAGTACCATTTGGGTGACACAAGACTCTGACAACACTTTTCGACAATGTCTTCAAGTATTGGTGCTATCAAGATAGCGAGCAACATGCATTCTGGTGAGTGTACTGGGCAGGAGGGCCCCAGTGTCTTTGACTGGCAACATGTGGGGGGGGGTCAAGGTGCTGGTATTGGTATGCTGAGTGCTTCGATGAGGGGACGCAGGGCTGGGGGTGGTGGCAGAGGAGATACAAGGCCACATGGGGGAGAGAGGATGACCTTCATGGATAAAGTCAGGATTGGAAAGCAGGCAACTGGGCTAGATGGCTGGCTGGAGCTGGGGAAGGTGACTGCTACCATGAGTAGCAAGGAGGCCTCTCCTCTGGAGGGACAGCATAGTGGGGCTGGAGGTGTAGTGGCTGGGGCAGTGACTGCTGATAGTGGTGTGACAGGCAATCTGGAAAAAAATCCAGATGTGATGGCTGATGGGGGACCTGGACAGGGGAGCAGCATGAGACCTGGGGACCTGGCGGATGGTGTAATGGGCCTAGTGGCAGCCCCATTACTCAAGAAATCGAGATTGGAATTCACTGTCACATTGTGCTTCCATGGCTTGGTGGTGACGGCGAAGATGGTGCTGGGGCTGTTGGTAAGCGAGGTGAAGAGTGCAGCCTTGGTTAAGTTCTTGAAGAAGCTGGAGGCAGTCAAGGTGGGGTTTGAAGAGAAGGGTTTGTTACTGGAGGTGGTGGAGAAGGGTGTGCTGGTTGGAGGGATTTCGGTGCCAATGGCAAGGTGTATGCACTGGAATCCCTGAGTGGTTCATCTGGTAATTGTGGACTTGCTGATGGTGAAGAAGGAGGAGGTGAGGAGGCAGGTCACAGATGTGGTGAAGGAGTATGGCGAGGTGGTCGACATTGGGTTCAGGGTATGGGAGGGGACTGAGCTCAGGACAGGAGATGTGGATGTCCAGCTGGGGCTGTTTGGGATGGAGAATACTGGGAAGGCTAGGGACTGGCTGGTGGTGCTGAAGTGGGGCCTGGTGGAGTGCAAGGTCTCGAGGGTGAAGGGGTCAGAGGAAGAAGAGGAGGACCTGCTGGAGGTGCTTGAGGACCTAGCGGGGGCTGTAGAGAGGAGGCAGAGGGCTTAGAGGGCTTATGAGGCTAGGATGGTAGTGGAGGTGATCGAGGGCAGGAAGGTGTGAATGGACAAGGTGCTCTGGGAGAAGAAAGGGGAGACAGCTGCAGAAGGATTTGCTGGCCAGTTTGGATGGGGGACAAAGGGCGGGGGCTATGGAGGAGGGTGCTGGAGCAAGTGCTAGCATATGGGCAGAGGCCGGGCAGCAAGGGAGGAAGATGAAGGAGAGTGGGGGACAGGGGCCGGAGGAGGTGGTAGTGGACACGGCGATGGCAGATAATAATCAGATCCAGTATGGTGTTCCTGAGGTGGGAGAGAGGGAGTTGGAGGATGTGTCAGAGGATGGTTGGGATGAGTCTGTGTGAACTGAGGAGAGGAAGGAGGGAGAGGCAGATTTGGCACCAGCAGCAGTGGTAGTTGGGGGGGAGAAGTGGCTGTTGAGGGCGCTGCAAAATGTGGCAGCCGAGGAACTGGGAGAGATCAACTTCCAGGTGATCAGTGAGGAATTCTGGGAGTGAGTGCTGCGAGGGGAGGAGGTCATGAGGAAGTTGAGAGATGAGATGATGGCAGCTCTTCTGGAGGTGGAGGAGTATGAGATCACCAAGGCAAGGGAGGCCATGCTTTTGGGTATTGCTAATGAAAGGGCAGCTTATCTGTGGGGGCCATGAAAGGGACTGGAAAAGTGGCAGGTGGTATGCGAGGAGCACCAGGCATTAATAGAGATAGTGGATGGTGAGGACTGTGTGGAATTGTTGGCAGCTCTGGATGAACAGCAAAATGTGGAAGATGAGATTGTAGTGGAATGGAACCTGGACCTGGCTGGAGAGGAAGTGAGCATGGAATTGTAGATGTAGGGATATCAACACTCTCAAATATTTTGCTATGAATAGTACAACTAATATTTTTTCTTTGAACGTCAATGGGCTTAGAGGGACTGGGAGGCAATATATGATTTTTGGATGGCTGAAGAAACTGAAGGCAGATCTCTTCTTACTTCAAGATGTATGATGTGAGGGGGAGGAAGATGGACTGGAATGGACAAGAGAGTGGGGTGAGGAGGCAGTTTGGCAGGGTAAAGTGGGAATTCTGGTTAGGAAGGGGAAAGGGGACATTGCAGAAATTGGACATTGGGGTAGTAGATTAGTGTGGAGGACATGGCGGAGGCCTGGATGGAACTCAATTGTGGTGGGATCTTGTTACTGCCCAGCTGAGAGGGGGACCCAAGTGGCATGGATTGGAGATCTGAGGGATTCTGGGCTCTTGGTTGAGGCTGAGGTAGATTGTCTGGGGGGTAATTTTAATATAGTATGGGAGAGTAGACTGGACAGAACTGATGGGGGACAGGGTATGGCAGGAAGGAGTGGGGGATTGGAGGACTGGGAAGAGGTGGAAAGACTCAGCTCACTGGTGGACACCATGCGACTTCAGGATGGGGATTGATGTCTATATACTCACTGGGTGGGAGGACTTGGTACTAGGATTGATTGGGTTCTGACTGCTGAGTGTTGGGGCAATACAGTTTGGGAAATGATGGAGGTCGAGTGGTGCCCTTGGTCAGATCACTGGGGTATTTGGGGAGGTGGGAGGTTTGGAGGGAGCAGAGAGAGGCCAGGACATTGGCATCTGAACTCTTCGCTGCTGGATGAGATGGACCTGTGGAATGCATGGGTGGTAGAGGTATGATCCAAGGTTAATGATTAGAGGTGAGCTGGGATGAGGATTGGAGATAGGTGGTGAAGATTGAAATCCAAAGCTCAGAGGTACTGGGGGGAAGTGGGGAAGGAGCAGGGTGCTCAGTGGAGGAGACAAGTCCGATGGGCATCTAGGAGACTAGAAAGACTACTTCTGAATTGGGCTAGATTACTGGAGGAGGAGGAGGTATTGGATTGGAAGGCTAAGTAGGCTAAGCTGGAAGTGGTGGAACTGCAGGATTTATTGAGGAAGGAGGAAGCAGTGCAGGCCCAGACTATGGCGGCAAGGCTATAGTGGCAGGGATTGGAAGAAGGAGAAAGGCCCACAAGGTTTTTGTCCCATCTCCTCCATACTAGGGGAGCAAGACACCAGTGGGAAGGAGTCCTTAACGATGAGGGAGAGATGGTATTAGGTGTGCAGGGGATCCTTGGCCAGTTGAGCACTCGCTGGAGTAACCTCTGGAGTGAAGAGGAGGGAGCGGAGGTAGCACAGGACATTGAGCAGCATCTGGAAGAGTGGCACCCAAATCCTGTGGCAGGGTTGGGGGATCTTGGCCAACCAGTTTTGGGAGAGGAGATTCTTCGAGTTCTGGCATCAACAACCCTGGGAACGGCACCTGGGGAGGATGGTTTGCCTTGGGACTTTTGGAAACGTATGGCATCCATAGAGGAGGCTCTGGAGGAGATGTTACTGATATGTAATGCAGTCATCAGTACCGGGGAGTGGATTGGAGGGCAGCAGTTGGGGTTGGTATCCCTGCTGTATAAGGACAAAGGGCATAAGGAGGACTGGAAGAATTGGAGGCCAATTATGCTGCTGGATATGGACCGCAAGCCAGTCACCAAAATCCTGGTAGCAAGGCTACAGGGTGTGGCCCAACAGGTGCTGGGGAAGGAGCAGCGAGGCTTTGTTGGGGGCCAACTGATCTGAGATGGCACGGCATGGGTTCATAGTGTCATTGAAGGTGCTAGGGCTGCAGGGGTGGATGGCCGCTTGGTCTTCCTGGACCAGGAGAAGGCCTATAATAGGGTTCAGAGAGTGTGGTTAGAGAAAGTACTGGAGTGCATTGGGGTATCAGTGGGCATATGTCAGTCACTTATTGGATTACTGGAAGGGAGTAAGGCTGTGATTCTGGCAAATAGACACAGGGGGGCTTCTTTCCCCTTGGAGAGGGGGGTACCACAGGGGGATCCATTGTCACCTATCCTTTATGCCTTCACCCTGGAGCTGTTGTTGGATCAGATCTGGCGCAGAGTTGGTGGACTAAATATCTTGGGCATCAATTGGAAGGTGGGGGCCTTTGCAGATGATATGGTGGTTGGGTTGGGTTAGGTGGCAGATGTGGCTATGCTCATGGAGACAGTTGAGTGGTATGAGAGATGCTCTGGAGTGAAACTCAACTGGCACAAGTGTGAGACAATGGTCCTTGGGGAAGGAGTCATAGGGGGGGATGTCATTGGAACAATTGTCCTGGCTGGAGGAGTGGTATGGTACTTGTGTATCTATTTCTCGGTATATTGCTCTTTACTTCCCAAGGAGTGGTGGGAGCGCAAACTGGTAGAATGGGGGAAAGTACTGATGAGTTGGGGTGGTAGATGGGTGTAGCTGGCAGGAAGGGTAACTGTTCTGAATGTGTATTGGATGCTGAAGCTTTGGTATCTGGGCTACCATTTGGACTTCCCTAAGTGGGTGGTTAAAAGGCTTCTCAAGATGGCTCGCTCTTGGCTCTGGGCTGGATGCCAGAGTCAGATTGGTTGGGAGGTACTAGCACTTCCTGTGGATCATGGAGGACTTGGCCTGGTGGACTTTCCCAAGAGGCTACTCTGCTTGAGGGCATGGTGGATGAAGAGGGCCAGTGAGTTGAGAGGAGGAGAATGGGTGCCCCTTATGCAGCATTTGTGGGAGATGAGGGTGTCACCACGGGGTGGCTCAGGTGATCTACTGTCCTTGGTGGCCTTGGATGGTAGCCAGAGGATGCAATATAGAGGATTCTGGTGGGGAGTGGTAGATGGGGCCCATCACATTGGGATCTGTTAGCAAGGTACTGAAGGGGATGAGGACTGGGGTCCAGAGATGTAGAGGTAGGACAGGCTCTTGTTGGGAGGGAATCTGGTCGAGGACTTCTGCTTAGAGGAGGGTGTGGAGTGCCTTAGGGGTCTGGGGCAGGACCTTTGGCCGGAGACCTGGCAAGGGGCTGGGATCAGGGAGGGATGGGACTGGGCAGGCATCTGGTCTTGGGTCAAGGTTGTGTCAAGGTGGCTCCCACCAAAATTCTGGGTAGCAGGTGGAGGCTGTTGTGGCGAAATGTGATGCTAAACTTTAGGACTGGTCATCTGGTGGATGGTGGGGTCTTTGATTGTGAGGAGTGTAATAACATAGGGCAGGAGAACAGAGTGATACAGACTCCTGAACATTGGCTGGAGGAGTGCGAGAGTATGGAGAATTTTTGGAAGGTAGTTGGGGAGAGGTTGGGAGTGTCAGCGCCTGACCCTGAGGTGGGTGGGCGGTGGGCAGCACTGCAGTCAAGGCTGGTGGGGGGGGTGGGGAATGAGTGGCTGACAGTTGGTTGGGCCATTGCAATATGGGTGGGGCTTGCAGAACACTGGCAGAGCATCTTTGAGGAGGGCCCTCAGAGGATAGTGAGACTGAGAGTAGTGAGGTGGGAGGAGCTGATGCTCGAGCTCTTCAAGACATGGTGGATTGGTTGGGGCCCAAAGGGGGGGAGACATAAGGGACTAGTGAGGAGGATTGTAGAGAAGAGTGGTGGTAGGGTTGTGGTGAAGGTGGATGGGGTGTCATTTGTAGGAACTAGAGAGGGGGGAGGTCTCTGTGAGATAGGTTGAGGGCTTAGGCTGTATCAATATTACTATAGATGTCAGTTAATAAAGGGAGTCCAAGTAACTATAAAAAAAAAAAAAAAAAAAAAAAAAAAAAAAAAAAAAAAAAAAAAAAAAAAAAAAAAAAAAAAAAAAAAGGTTATTATAGCAAAGAGAAATATAACAAACCAACACTACTGAAACTGATGAAAGTGGTTAGTATATTCTTCATATAAGCAATATATATATGTAGATCACAGTTTTACTATCAAATCCATAACTTTATTATTGATAAATTCTGGTCAATAGCAAAATATATTTCACTCAACAAAAAGAGATAATAACATTAGTACTACTAGTAACAAAAATACCAATAAAGTAAATAGTGAATATACTACAAACTAGCTGATAACAATAATGTCAGATTAATAGATTCTTGAGCCAATCAATATATTATACTATACAGAGAATAGTTCTCTATATATGAGTCTTTCAAACACTCTATATCTATCAAATTAGAAGACAACAATATCATCTATACTTAAAGAAAGAGAAATATCAGAATACATCTCTATAGTAATATCACAGAACCTGCTGACACCTTCCTAGATATACTATATACCCCAGAAATTAGTAAGAACTGCTTTTTGATAGAGAAGGTATGTAATGTTATATGGCAATAAAGAGATATATATATATGCTAAGGATATAACAGTATATGATTTGTATGATAATGAGCTAATAATAGCCTCAAAACATAGCAATCTTTATACAATCAATAGGATACCAAATAGTGTGAAAGCCTCTGTATATACAATAACTACATTCAATACATTTAATATGTAGCATTAAGGCTTAGGATATATCAGCAAATTAAGCCTTAAAAGGATGATCTGAAGTAGCTCAATGAATTGACTACTGTAATATATATAATTGGAGGATGACTTTTGCAAGATATATGTATATGAAAAATAAAGCATTCTGGTGACTATTCAAAAAATGGTTAAAGTATATATCTGAGATCCTCAACCTTATATATAAATATATGTAGGCCAATGAATATATTATTATATTTAGAGAAGAAGTATTTCATTATATTCATCAATGATAATATATAAAGGTATATATACTTTCTATCAGTAAAGAGTGAAGTACTGGAGAAATTTAAAGAATTCAAAGCAATTACCAAGAATGAAACAGTATATAAAATACTTACTATATAATCAGATAATAGTAAATACATCAATAATAAGTTCAAACAATTCCTGAAAAGATATAATATATAATATTAAATGATGGCTCCTTATATATCTCAGAAAAATGGTTTGGCTAAGTAATTTAACCATATAGTCATAGAAATGACTCATATGATGATTAATGCAGCAGGATTGGAATACTCTTATTGAACTGAAGCCATCAATACAGTAATATATATAATTGATATGTATCTTGAGCACTAAGTAAAGAAGCTAGCAATAACAATAAGTATGAGGATGATGATCTCAGCCATAAAGAATTATAGAGGGAATCTAAGTCTGATATATTGCATCTATAAATATTTGGATGCAATATATATGTCTATGATTAGAGTAATACCAATTGATACAAATTAGAACTAAAAGCTAGTAAGTATATATTTTTTTGAGTATTCTGACACTGGTAAAACATATAGACTCTGAGATCTATTTAAGTTGTATATTATTATTTTGCATAATATATAATTCAGAGAAAAATAAAATGAAGAATCTTATATAGATGTACTAATCAATACATCTATATCTACATCCCAGCCAGTGTAAGTGCAACAACTATCATCAATCTCTCCAGCAGTCAATAGAAATTATTTTCAACTACTGTATATACTTGAGCCTAAGCTAGAGTTGCCTAAGCCAAGAATAATGGAGATTAAGAATAAAGATGATAGCAGTTCTAGTGCTGAGAGATCTTTTACAAAAATAAGCAAAAGTATTCCAATGTTTGCTTAGAAACTCATTCTGATTAGAAAGTTATTAGGACATATCAGTGAGCCCTAGATGGCAGTAACATCAAGACTATGTGAGCTATACCAAAGCATACAAATATATATATATTATAATATCTAGCAAGCCAAATATATATAATGATGCTATGTAATCTCTGGATAGCAAAAAATGGGAATGCACAATAGATGAGAAGTATGATTCACTTAGCAAAAATGGCATATAGGATCTCAAACTCCTTCTGCCAAATCACCAAATGATTGGATCCAAGTGTGTTTATAGAATTAAGCACAAGAGTGATGAAAGCATAAAGCAATATAAAGCTCATTTCATTGTTAAGAGTTATTTGTAGGATTTTAATAGAGATTATGAGTAATATTTTTATAAGTATTCAAGCACTTTGTTTAGGATACTTCTTGTAATTGGCATACTATATGACCTAGAAATTCATCAAATAGATATTAAGAATGTATTCTGGAACAGTGACATAGATACTGAACTATATGTCCATCAATCACAAAAATATGAACTATATAACAATGAGAAAAAGGAGCTAGTATGCAAACTATCTAAGGGATTATATAGTATCTTTTTTTTTTATTTTTTTATAGTCACTTGGACTCCCTTCCTTTATTAATACCCATCTATCCCATATAAATACAATGATCCCCCCTTTATCCGATCCCTCTAGGGGGTCCCCCCCCCCCTACCCCTTCCCAATGAAAGACCACCTTGTCTAACACTATCCCCACCCTCCCACCACTCTGCTCACAGATCCTGCCTACCTTTGTCATTCTCACTGAATGCATCTACATACACCTCACTCCTCCCAGCCTTAGGAAGCTCATCCACTGCAACCTGGAGCCCAAGAGTGGTGTCTTTCAAACTCCCACCATCAATGAGACATTTCTCAACAATTTCCCCAAAGCTGCTCGAGATGCTGACTGCATCCTTGCTGACTCACAATGCATAATCTACAACATACTCTGCCCTATCACCATTCTCCTCTATGCTCTTGAACTATAGAGTGATGGGGCCAATGTTCACCAAGACTTAGTCCATGATGCATTGTTACTCCTATGGTGGAAAAACTCCAAGACTCCCTTCAGATCAGATTCCACAAGGCAGAAAGCATCTGTATCCACTATCAGGTCGACCTTGCCAAAGCTGCAGGATGGTCCCCTGTCCTTATCTCTGCATACTACATGGTCATATCTGGCTCTGAGTATGATGGCAACCTCTTCGGTGCTGACTTCATCCACTACTTCCAGGATAATACAAGACATCAGAAACACCAACTTACAGTTCAAGCAGCCTCTAGCAAGCCCTCCACCCCTCAGAACAACTCCTCCTCCACCTGTGGCAAATTCACCTCTGGGAGCCAGGGCCAGGGAAATGGATTCTGGGGTGACCAATGTCCTAACTTCTGCCACTCTCTCCAATCTTCTCAGAACTACACCCCAAGTCAGTGAGGTGGCTTCTGAAGCTGGACACCAGGGCCAGGCACAACAATACCCACCACCAACTTCTGAAGAATCCCCTCATATATCACTCCCTGGTCCTGAAGGTGCCCAACATCTCTAAGATAGGTATCTGTCTGGCTCAGATCCCTGAATCAGCTTGGGAAGTTCTAGGAGTCGACTGCTGGATAAATGACATGGCTCATGGCAAGACATATATCAATTGGATATATCTTCCAATATCACTACATATCTGGCCCCACTTCTCATATGAATAAGGCATAACTGCTATGGGAAAAGCTCTGATAGGCACTGCTGTCTAGGACTTCCATAACAAAGGGGCCACTTATAAGGTCCAACCTGGGGAAGAGCTCTTCTTCTCCAGCATCTTCACTATCCCCCAGATTGACAAGAATCAGGCCTGTCTTAACACACATTCACTGAATGAGTTCATACAGTGATTGTACTTTAAGATAGAAGATATTCAAATGCTCTGCCACATAGTATACCCAGGGGACTTCCTCATCAAGATAGATATCAAGGATGCCTACCTTCACATTTTCCTCCACTCTGCTGATCAACAGTTTCTGGCCTCTCAATAGTGACAAATCAACTGGAAATTCTGAGCCATACCATTTGGCCTATCTTTGGTCCCTCGAATCTGGATGAAGATGATGGCTGCCATTCTGGAACCACTATGGCAATATGGTATTTGCCTCACCTACTATATTGATGACATCTGCCTACTGGCCTCCAGCTACAACAAAGCTATTCACCATGGCCAGATGGTCTGCAACCACCTGGAGACCTTGGGGTTCCTCCTCCATCCAATGAAATATGCATGGGATCCTAAGAAAGTTCAGATATTCCTTGGGTTCCTGATAGATACCAATGCTATGGAGCTATACCTACCAAGGGACAAGGTATACAAGATCTACAAGGAGATGGCCTCCCTTTCCATTGGGTCTCCGAATCCAGTATCTCAATCCACAAGATGGCCTCTCTGATTGGCATCTGCAATTCCATGACCCAGGCCATCTTCCCTGCATGCTTTCATATTTGGGCACTCATCTGTGATATACAGGCTGCACTCCACTACTCTAATTAGAATGGATAGATGATACTTTTCTGAGCATTATTGACCAACCTCCATTGGTGGTCCTACAAACTATTGAAATAGAACAGCCACTCTCTCTATACCAAGGTCCCTGAGATTATGGTAGACATGGATGCCAGTGATATGGGATGGGGTTTTGAGATCTTCTCCTCTACCACCAACATCAGTCATACCATATAGCAGGCAGCCAGCATCTAGATATCCTCAGAGTGCCACCTGTCCATCAACTACTGCAAGCTAAAGACAGTTCTCTTTGCCCTCCAGATCACCTCACACTACTGGCAGAACTGTACAGTTCTGGTCTAGATAGACAATATGACTACACAGGTATTCATTAACAAACAGGAAGGCTCTCTCCACCACCTCCATATCATTGTGATGTGCATCCACTTGATCTGTATAATATACTGTATTTACCTCTTTATGGAATATCTCTCAGATTTGGAGAATATTTGGACAGACTTTTTGAGCTACCTTTATCCCAACCCCAATGACTGGAAGCTGTATCCAGCAGTGTTCCAATGCCTACACCACCTGTGGGGCCTGGTCCAACTTGACCTATTCACCTCATGAACAACCACACAGACCCCACTCTTCTACAGCTGGCAGGCTGACCCCAAAGCCTTTGAGATGGACACTTTTCAATACTACTGGCCTCTAACTAGAGCATATGTGAACCCTCCTTGGATCCTGATCAATCACATACTCTGCAAGGTAAAGGAGGACCAATACTCTCACCTCATTCTCATCACCTCTTTCTGGCCATAACAAAGCTGGTGGCCCAAACTCCTGAAGATGGCAGTAGCCCCCCAGATTCTCCTTCCACATTGGGCTCTAACAGTGGTCATACAGACATGCCATTGGGATGCCCTTGCCTGACTGATCAGCAGTACTCCCCAGATACTGTGGTGCTGGTGGGGCCAGCTTGCAACCTCATCCATGCCAGTATCTGGATATCTTTCCATAAGAACTATGAGTCTGCCTACCAATACTATGTCTGTTAGTATCATCAATGGCATATCAATCCCCTTTGTATATCTACCAAGCAGTAAACAAACTGCCTTGCCCATCTCTTTCACAAGGGCATAAGCACTCAATAACTCTACAGCATCTACACCACCATTGGCCAATAGACCCCCACCATTGATGGTGTCTATTTCTCTAAACTCTCTACAGTCTCTTGCCTCATCTGGGGAGTGGACAACTTATGCCCCCCCCTACTCAAGGATAAGACCCAGTAGTGGGATGTCTCTGTTCTCATCCACTGGTTGGCCTCTTTGGGCCCCTTTGACTCTATTAAGCAGCAGGTCTTGCATGGCAAGAAAATCCATACCCTTTTGGCACTTTACACATCATGGTATATTACAAGTGACTTTGTCCAATATCAGGTGACTGTGGATTTCTGGGGTGGCCAAGGTGACTGGCCTGCTGAAATAGTTCTTACTGCAGATATAACTAAGAAATGTACACCCAACTCTTCCTTCAAAATCTCCTGCTCTATCCTGATACTTCTGGAGGACAAGGACATACATATGTCCAGTATACTGGGTTTATCACTAGATGTGCAAAATGGAACCCCTATGCCCACCATATGGCAGAGACTGCCTCTTTATCAGCACATGCTCTCTCCATCATAACTTAACTGCTGACTGTCTTCACAACTGGTTTTCAGAATGTATGGCAGCTACTGGCATCGATCTCATCCACCACTCCCATTCTGTTCAGGCAGAATCCTCCACTGAGGCATTGGAAGGGAGAACTCCCATCAACAAAGTTCTGGAGAGCAAGAACTGGAGCTCCAAGACCACTTTTGAATATCACTACCATCTATTCCACAGGTTGCTGGTTCTTTCTAAGATCTCTCAGGCGAAATCTTTGATATATATAGTCCTCTGGTATAAGGCTGCTATACTGGCCCAGTACTCTGCTCATCTCCAATCTATGAACAACCAACTCTGAAATGGTCTGAGACCAAGTGAAGCTTAGTCCCAGATGGGTGAGGCACTATAGGTACCAAAGTCTATCCCAGACTTTGCGAGCTTGGGGAGGACCATGAAGAGTTGGTTTCCCACCCATCTCTACTCTTTCTATTTCCTTTTTGTGGGTTCTTCTTTTCCCTGATGGCCCCAGCCACCAGGGGGTTTTTTTCTTTTTTCCTTACTTCTACTTTAGGCTCACTGCCAATCTTTCTTGGCTAAGGAAACTCCATGGGAGCAGAGATACTTTTATTACTATATTTTACACAAATGTCTCACATATATGTCTTAGATAGATAAATTCGCAGTTATATATAAAACCACTATTTCTAAGACAAATAAAGTATACTATTGCTTTCTAGATGGCAGAAACCAACTCTTCACAGTTCTCCCCAAGCTTGCAAAGTCTGGGACAGACTTCAGCATCTACAGTGCCTTGTCTATCCAAGAATTTCAAGATATAATTACAAGTCAACTACCTCTTGAACAAGTTCCAACCCAAGTATATTAAACCTTTTGAAATTACTAAATAAGTCTCTGCATCCTCCTACTACCTTAAGCTATCTGAAATCATAAGAGTATAACTGGTCTTTTATATATCACACCTTAAGACCTGGAACCAGTCACCACTCTACTCTGGTCAAATTCCTAAGCTATCCACTTCTGTGATTATTAAAGACCATATTGAGTATGAAGCTGAGAAAATTCTTAACAAACAAATCTACTACTACCATTCTGAATATCTAGTCAAGTGGATGGGCTACCCTAAATATGATGCTATGTATCTGAAAATCACTAATCAATCTTAAGAACTCTCAAGATCTAGTTCAAAACTTTAAGGCAAAATGCATTGTCCAATCCCTATAGTGACTTCTTTGAATTGTTGATAATCTATAGCAATGACTAGTGTCTTATACATCAGAAGTTTATTTTGGGACCCCAGAATCAGCAGAACATTTAATAAACAAGAAGTCCACTGAAATAAAGCTACTAGCTGGGTTTAAACCCCTCCCAGTTAGTTAGTCTGGTAATAGACCCTCTGCCCTATATGGGAATGGTCAATCTCTGCCAATGTACTGATACAAGTTTGAGAAATTTTGATTAAGTATATCTAGTCTTGTACATATTATCTAAGAACTCAATAAGGATGTTGGTTCTTAAAGAGAGAGAGATGTAACAATTTTATAGTCATATTTAGTCTTAGTATATTTTTACATCTTTTAGTAAGTCTTTTTTTTGTCATTTCTTGAACATTCCACTATGTTCTGCCTCCTTCTACTTGCTTAGAAACCTTCTCTTAGTGCTCAGATACTACTAGAACACTCTTGCCTTTTCTTGGTATTAAGCATCTTATCTTAGCTAGTCATAGAACCTTTCAGAACATTGTAGAACAGTATTAGTCAGCTTTGTCAAAAATATATTTCTTGGTATTTCCCTGACTTTCCAAGATCCTTCTGGATCTTTCTTTTAGATTATGTATAAATATCTTCAGAATATTTTCTTTCAGAAATCCTTTGAGAATACTTAAACCTTTAAGTATCTCTCTGAGCTACTTGAGACCAACTAGAACTTCCAGATTTAGCCACTTCCTCTTAAAGAAACTAGAACTATTACAAATTCTATATCAGTAAACAGTAATTCTATACTAGTGAACAGTAAGCAATAGTGATAATATAGTAATAATAGGAAGTTTTTTAGAATACTAAAAAGTCTTTTACTGTATCTTATATATTATATATATATCTATTAACATTACTAGTTTCATTCAGTTATAGATAATCTTTATTAATATTACTTAGGATTTCTATTTTTCACTACCCTGTTAATTTATTTTTATACTGTAACATGCCTGACTCAATAGAGACAAATTACAAGGTTGGGGGTTGGTATAGTTTGGCTTGAGCCCTCAGTTACTTTGTTAAAAGCAATAAAATATTCTTAGTATTTAGTGATATAATAGTCAAGTTCTAAATATAATGATCAATTTCATCAGATTTCCTTATTGGGATGGTTCTCTGGGTATAGCAGCAATTTGTATGTCTTTTCTTCTTAGGTCAACTGGGAATTGATAGAATTTTATATTTAGCATGATAAGTTCCTTATGTATGATGGTTTGGCAATTTAGCAGTTCTCTTTATTGAGTGGCAATCTCTGATTTCTGCATGATGATCTCTGTATAGCATGGTGATTTCTGTATAGTGCAATGATTATACAATTTCTGAATGATAGTGTGATCTAGCAAATAACTTAATTTGGGTATAGATTCACTGGGAATAGAGGATGATGTAGATTCTTTCTAAATTGGCAGTTTATTGGGAATAATACTGGTAGCAGATAACTCAATAACTTGGGCTCACTGGGAACAAACTAGTAACTCAGATAACTCAGATGTTGCAGATAACTCAGATAACTCAGATAACTTGGATGTCATAGATTCTTTCTGAATCAGCAGGCTTTCTGGAAATACTACTTAGGTGGTATGAATTCTTTCTAAATTGGTGGCTTCAACTGGGAAATATAACTGGCAGATTTTGGAAAAGGGTCTCTTGACAAAGTTGTATCAAAGACTAGCTTCATTTGTACAAACAGATTCACTATGAAGTTGTGTCAGAAACTAGCTTGAGCAAGGTAGCTTTCTCTTAGACAGTGGAAAAGGCAGAAATCTTCAGGCTTATCTGGCAAGTGAACCAAAATGAACTTGTTCTTTGTATTGAAAAGTGGACCAGAGTAGGAAAGGGACAAAGCTTACAATCTCCTAGTAGTGGCTATAGAGCAGGTGTTTCTTCTAAGTATTGCAATCCTTCCTGGATTAAGTGGCTTTTGACAGACATATCTCTTGAAGTATAGTAGGCAAACTTGTCTTTTGCTTTATGTTTCAGAACTGTGGTTTATTCACTCTTGTCTCTGGGGTATTTTATACAGTTCTGATTGCTATCTGGTTGCTACATTACTAACTATAAATAACTATAGTAAGTATTCCTTAAGAGTACAGTATACCTTGAGAGTATAGTGTACCTTAAGAGTACAGATAAACATACTGTTTCTGATATCTCTGACAAAATATACAGATTGGTGCAGTAAAGCAGTCTTGATTACTTAGTGTACTAGATATAATATATGACTAATTTATGATTTCAGTAGTACAATTCTGTTATTTATTATATCAGCTCCCACTAAAGAATGGTCTACTCTCAGATAATCCTTTAGTCATTATTCCAATATGCATAAGCATCTTCAGTATCAATATCTGAACTAGTATCTTCATTTGAATTAGAGTCACTCCATTCAACAGATTCTTCTTCTTCCTTTGAGAACAGGATTTTGACATAGCTGATGATGCTCCAGTAGGTGGTGGGGTTCATATTTTGAATATCATTCAGCAGTAATTATGCTTGTGTCAATACTGGGATATTTCATTTGTAGATTGTATATAATCTGTCTGCAGCAGTGGTATTTTTCTAGGTAAGGCCAGTGGAGTTTCTGAGTAGATCAGATCTGCTGCTGGAAGGTTCTACAACTGTTCTCCAATTGTATAGTAGGCCTACAGCTGGTGGACTTGCAGTAATTGTCTGGTCAAAGTGAGGTTCTCTTGATGGGTCTAGATCTGTTGAAGGAAGTTTCCATTAACTTGTTAAAATTATAGAAGAGAAACTGAGAGTGATTGGAATGAACTCAGAACAAGGGTCTAGAGGTGCTGGTCAATTGTTTGGTTCATGAGAAGAGAGGTATATCTTGAGGCAATTGATGTGTACTAGTGTCCTGAGAGTCCACCCATCCATACTGATTTCTTAGATGTTATATACAAGATAAGGTCCTTCTCATTTGGGCTCCAATTAGGTGGCAAAATTTATTTCAATTATACTTCCCTAAACTAGTACTTGATCTCTGATCTTGATCTCCTAATCCTTCTGTTTCTGGTTATAGTACTTCTTTTATCTTTCTTGAGCTTTGATAATCTGACCTCAGGCTTAATTATGTAACTATTCTGTCTTCTTGAGGAGATCTCTGAGATTCTCATAGTCAGTAGTTCTGGATTTCTTGACAAACATCATTTTGAATGGCTTTTGTTTGGTAGAGGTAGCAGGAGTATTCTGAATCTCCCATAGGATCTCAGGTAAGCAAAAATTCCAATTAGTAGAATTGACTCAGGCAAGTTCTTTCTTAATGGTCTGATTCATTCTTTCTATCATACCATTGGTCTGAGAGTGTGATGTGGTTCATTTGAGATGGATCTTGTGAATTTGGACATAACTTGTAATTATGTTATTGATGAATTCTGTGCCTCAGTCAGAGATATGTTCTTCTGGAGGTCTATATCTGAGTATGAGTTCATGGAGGAGGCCTATAATAGTTAAGGCATCTGAAATTTCCATTGGGAAAGTCTTGGGCCACTTAGTCAGATGTTTCACAAATACAAGAATATATTTATTCCTTCTTAGTATAACTAGTAGGGGTCTAATTACATCTACTCCCTATCTCTGAAAGATATTGTCTAGTGGTGCAATTGGTTACAGTGGTGCTTGATAATTCTTCCTTCCTTGGTACTTCTGACAGGTATCATATTTCTTGAGTATGTTTTGGATTTGTGTTCTGAGGTTGGGCCAATATTAGTATATTGTTTGCTGCTTCTCTTCTATATTTGCCTGTCTCCAGTGAGCTTTCTGATATTCTTTTTGGATGAGATCTTCTTATGCCTTGATAGTCTGAGGAGCTTCCTTTAGGGTTTAGTTCCTTGGGACACCTTTCTTCTGATTCATTGGGACTGATGGGAAAGTACATCAACATTGTTGTGAGCTTTTCCTGCTTTGTGAATAATAGTAATTTTGTAATTCTGAAGGATAAGGATCCAGCAGACTAGGATTCTGGTGGGTTCCTTATAGTTGAATAGCTATTTGAGGACTGCATGGTCTGTGATCAGGGTGAACCTTTTTCTGATAAGATAATGCTTGAACAGAGTGACCACCCATATGACTGCAAGGCATTTTAGTTTGGTGCTACCATAGTTAATCTGCTGCTGATTGGTAGCTCAGCTTGTATAAGCTATCACATGATATTGTTGATTAGATCTTTCTTAGGCTAGAACTACTCCTAGGTCATCTTTGGAAGTATCTGTATATAAGATGAATGGCTTCTGTAGATTGGGGTGCATAAGAATTAATACTATGGTCATATAGTTCTTGAGTTCTTTGAAGGCTTTCTCTTGTGATTTTGTCTATTTGTAAGATGCTTCTTTTTTGAGAAGAACTTGGATTGAGGTAGCAATTTGGGCAAAGTCCTTGATAAATCTTCTATAGTAGAATACTAGTATCAGAAATGATAGTATTTCCTTTAGGGTCTTGGGTACTGGCCAATTGTTGATCTTCTTGGTTTTCTTCAGGTCTATATGGGTTTCTTCTTTCAAAACTATGAATCCAAGAAATTCAAGTTTTTGTTTTCCAAAGTAGCATTTCTTTGCATTTAGTCTCAAGTGGTTCTTGTGGGTGAGCTTGAAGAATTTCCCTAGGTAGTACAGGTGTTCTTTGAAATTTGCTGAATAGATGTTGGAATCATCCATATATACAATCAGGCAGTAGTGGATCAAGGGGGCATAGACTGAATTCATCATCCTCTGAAAGGTGGGGGGTATATTGCAAAGTCCAAAAGGCATTCAGAGGTATTCAAACAGTTTTCCTAGAGCAAGGAAGGCTGTCTTTTAAATGTTCTTGGGGTCTATGGGGATCTCATAGAATCTTGTAAAAAGATCCATACTGCTGAAGTATCTGACATCTTGTAACTAATCCAAAAGGTCATCAATTCTGGACAAAGGATAGATATTCTTTTCAGTAACTTAATTGAGTTTCCTATAATCTACACAGAGTCTCCATCCTCCTTTCTTTAGTTCAATAAGTATAGGGCTGGCCCAAGAGTAGTGCTCCGAACGAGTCAATCCGGATGGGATTCGGATGGATTTGAATCCCATCCGGATGGATTTGAATCAACCATTGTTTTGATTTCCAAATTGGACAATTAAATGTTTATATCAATAACTCGATGAATAATCATCCAAATTTGATGATCTTAGTGTCATTTGAAAGCCCTTAATAAGGCCTTTCTAATGATATCAAGAACATTAAAATCGGATTACGCGTTGCCGAGATATTAAGGAAAACATTCTATTTGACGAAATTTCCAAAATTGGCAAATCGAAGAATTTCCAAAATCGGCGATTCAGACGGTTTCTTTCATAACTCGGCAATGCGTGATCATATTTCAATGTTCTTGGTATCATTAGATAAGCCTTATTAAGGGCTTTCAAATAACACCAAGATTATCAAATTTGGATGATTATTCATTGAGTTATTGATGTAAACATTTAATTATCTAATTTGGAAATCAAAACAATGATTGATTCGAATCCATCCAGATGGGATTCAAATCCCATCTGAGTTGATTCGGATGGGATTCAATCCGAATCAATCCGAATCCAATCTGGATTAAATTGACTTGTTAGGAGCACTACCCAAGAGCTGATAGAGGGTCAGATAACTCTATTGTCTAAGAGTTCTTAAATGTGCTCCTTTTCAAATGTTTTTAAGTGATGGGGTATTCTATAGGGTTTCTGCCAGATAGGTGTTGCATTTTCTATATTAACACTGTGGTGATATAATGGATTGTATGGCAGATTGCTATAATTGGTAGTAAAGATATCTTGATATTTATTGAGAAGTTCTACCAGTTGTTGCTATTGTTGGGGTGTCAATTCTTCTCCAATGTTGGTGGAAGACTTCACTATCTCCTGGATCACAGAGGTGCCTTTCCTTTCTTCTGGAACCTTTTACCATTCCCTGATAGATTTAGTTCATAAACTTCTCTATGAGTTTGGTTGAGAAAAGGCACCAGATGCCCTATAATGGTCTCTTTTGATAAGATGATAGTTTCCCAACTTTGGTTGGTTGCTTGGGAGTGTACTGGATTCATCTTATCAGAAAATGTGTATTCTTCTATATCTAGGTATAGGATATCTTTATTGGGTTCAAAGAAAAGGTTTCTGGGGTTGGGTAGTGCAAAGATTTCGAAGGTAGTTTGTTCTTCAGGCTTCAGAATGAGATTCTTATACAGTTTGACTGGTTGGTGATATACTTACTGGAGAACATTCCTCTTGAGATAGTTGACTTGAAGGAGATATACTTTCTTCTTGTCTGAACTTCCAAATCCTTTGGCTTGTCTTATTCCTTCAGTCAGTTTGGAGACTTCTTGTAGTTGTGGGGTCTTGACCTTCATGAAGACTGCTTGGGCAATCTTCTGTCCTCTAATGATTCAGTGCCATTCTGTGCTACTGTTGTGTAGAATAACCTTGATTTCATCTGAATATCCTGGGTCAATAGTTTCTCCTTCTATGGTTATTCCTTGTCTGACAAGTCTAGACCTTGAGGTTAGTTAAATATAAGCTCCTTGGGGTGGCCACATAGCTAGTCTAGTTCTGATCATAAATGTTTTTTCAGGCTTAATGGATTCATCCTTCAGACTGTGAAGATTATACCCTATATCTTCTGGGTGGGCTTTGGTCAGGGGTTTGGCCTTGGGATATAGCAGGGTATACTGAGCAATATTCTTGCTGAGTTTAGGCTGTTCTTAGACTGAGACTCTACTAGTAGAGAGCCTCCAGGCTCTGAGGTTGAGGTGTGGCTATCTGACTCCAATAGAAGGGTCTTGGAGATAGTTGATCCCTCTTCTTCCTGTAGGATCTAGGGCTTCCATGAAGTTGGTGATATCTTCTACCCATCCTTGGTGGGTTGCATATCTGATGAGAGCTAGGATGTTTTCTCTTAAATCATAAATCTTGAGAGTCCTTCTTCCTGGCTTCTTGGTCTGGCTTTTTCAGATCTGGTCTCTGTTGTCTTCTCTCTTCAAAGTATAGATTGCAACATCATGACTGAGATGAATCTTCTGATGTCTGCAGTCTTGGTAGTCTGAGTGTCTTCCATGGTTACAATATCCTATTGCTCTAAAATAATATTCCCAGTTATTGATTTTTTGTTGTCTCAGAAATTGGTACCCATCTTGGTCATACATAAGTTGGGAGAAGAGTTGATAAGGGATATATTTCTGTTTAGGTGAAGAAGTCTTGTCCTCTAAATCGACTTTGTAGCCTTGTGGTTACTTCTTGAAAGATAGTTGACTGTACAACTATAGTTGGGGGTTCTGGCCTTTGGGATTTCTATCTCTTCTATTGGTCTAATATATGGCACTGATAGCAGTAGTCTTAAGAAGAGTGGAAGACCATTTGATGTAGACATCTTCCTAGCCAAAAAGCTCTTTCTTAGTGGATTTCTTTCTTAGGAATAATGAGAATTGTGCTGGGTCCTTCTATCATATTCCAAGGATCAATGTCTTTAGGTGGTATCTAGTGAGGGTCATCCCAGGGAATGAGTTCAGAGATCTCTTCTTCTTCAGGTACTTCTTGTTCAGAAACTTCTTGGTCAGAAACTTCTTCTTCTTTCTTCTGCACTCAGGACAGGCTGTGCCAGGTGAATTCCATGTCCCAATGATCTTGGAGGAGTGCTCAGGGCACTTGTGTCTCTTGAGGCAGATGGGGTATCCTTTAATCTCTCCTGCAATGGCTCTGATGGTAATGGGGACAGTGTTCTTGGCCCATACATTATTTTCTGGTCTATTATCTATCAGGTTAATTCAGGGATTGAGTCTGGGATCATTTCCATCTTCAGATTCTTCTTTCTCCTCTGTGGTAGACTCTTCATTACTAGTATATTCTTCCTGAATAGTGATCTTCTTCTTCTTCAATTACTCATAGCTAGTTATCTTAACTCTGTACTTCTTGTCTTAGTAGTCAAACTTGAGTACTTATTGTCTGATATCAACAACTACATTCATTTCCTTCATCCAGTTAGTACCAAGAATCATGTCATAGGTGACAGCTTTAGTAACAACAGCTTTCAGGATAGAGAATTGAATATATCCAAGAGAGATAGTAATGTTTCATATTTCTCTAAGGGGTTGAGTTTAGGCTCCATCTGCTACTATGATGCTGAGGTTAGATAGTCCATCAATGGACTATTGGAGGGTGTCCAGGAATCATTTGGCAATAATACAGATAGCTGCTTCTCTGTCTATGAGGATTTTCACCTTTTGTCCTCTAATATCTCTATGTAGATAGGTGCTGACATATCTTTCTGCAGCTTGGATAGAGATGGAAGCTGGCTCTTGTTGTGGGATCAGAACTCAGTCAGTGCTGGACCTGGTAGTCCTCAGTAATTTGTTTCAAACTCCAGGTAGTATCAGTTGCAGGAACTGCAGGAGGGGGACCTCTATCTTGGCTTCTTGAATCTTCTGCCAGACTTTATTGTAGATGTCTCTAGGCATGATCTTTGGGGTGTACTTCTTCTTGAGTTTCAGGGCAATAGGTCTCTGTTCTTCTTGTTCTATTTCTTCATCTTCTGGTAGCAGCTCATTATCTTAGGGACAAAAGGTGAGGGGGTTTGGGGAGGTATTTCAACCTGCTCCTCCTCATGTTCTTCATCTTTTTCTTAGATGATTCTTCTGCTGATATTCCTGGATGGTCTTCCTATAGGTCTCTTTCTTTTCTCTGCTGGATTGACTGTTTTCTGAGTAGTAATCTTAGTAGGATATAAGTCCAGGTCACTGTAGTCTTCACTGTTACTTACTTCCTTGAAATCTTCAACAGGATGAGCTTCAGTCTTCTTGTACTGAGTATTATTCCTTCAGTTTAGTAGTTCTGAGTCTCTTTAGTCACTTCTTTTGTTATTACATTCAGTTAGTATCCAAATTGTCTACAGTAGAAGTATTGGACTTGGGCTCTGTCTCAGATAGAATATCTTCTTTCTTCTTACTGATAGCTCCTGTTATCTCTGGGTGGATAACCTTGGCTCCTCTGTGGTGAGTATCTTCTGTTGTCTTGATAACTCTGGTTTTTATATGTGGTATCCAACCAATCAGTCCAACTTGGAGCTAAGGTTTTGGATTTTACTTTTGTCCTTCTTTCCTTCTTTAGCTGGCCTTCTTTCTTCAGATCTCTCTTGTTCTTAGAGGAGTCCTTATAGGGCTTTGACCAGGATGTCTTCTTTATCTTCTTTCTTATTATAGTCACTCCAGGTAGTTTCTTGTCTGACATCAAAGAATTCTTGGGCTGCATCTACTTACTCTTTGGACCTTCTGATGCCTAGAGTGCAAACATGCTGAGTAATGTTCAGGGGAATCTCATTTATAAAGATCATTGGACCTATGATTCCTGGTTGGTAGCATTGAACCTAATAGTATGCATTCTCTTCTGGATTCTTATAAAGAAGGCTCTGGGTGATTCTCCAAGATTCATTTTCATTCTCTTGATAGATTCTTGAGCCTTATAGTGGGTTTTGTTTCCTATATACTTTTTAATGAGCCAGTAGACCATGGCTATATATTCTAGCTCATAAGATGCTACTGCTTATATCTGTCTTGCTAGTTCTGAATTTGAGTTATTTGTTATTTGGTGAAAAATTCCTCTGGCTGGTTCTCTGAGCTGGGCCTTGTAGATGGCAATTTTCTTTTATCTGAGAGATTCCTGAGAGCTGTAATTCCTTCAATTCCATCAAGGAATTCTCTGGAGTCTTTCTCTGGGTATCCTGCAAAGGTTGGCAATGAGGTGGCCATTTTATTATCACTTTCTTCTGGTTTTAGTTCTGGTCTGGATTCTGATTCAGATTTTGACTCTGATTCACTTTCTGAACTATCACTAGAGATGAGAGTGCTTGGGTATCTTGAGGATAGTGTTCTGAACCTTGGATGAAGTGGAATGAGCCTAAGTATTCTTGTAGAAGCTACTTCCAATTCTGTAAGGGCTGGTGGTAAAGGTTCTATAGGTGAGATTGGTGAGACTGGTATTGGGTGTCTGGCTATAAGATCTCAGGCTTGTGTAATGAGATCTTCTAGTTCTTGTGTAAGTTCTTCAAGGTTTCCAACAGGGCTGCCTATATTGTCAGATTGGTCTGATTGAGGGTTTCAGACTATATTGGTTTCTGGTTGGGATCTTTCTGATACTGAGTAGTTGGCAAGTCTTGAGGTAATTACTTCTCTTCCTATTCAGATACTGGTGATAACTAATTCTCCTGTAGTGGCAGAGATTGGTGCTATATCAAATATATCCAGTTTGACTGTGAGTTCTTGTGAGCTGAAAAGTCATGTCAATTTTGAAATCTTCCTAGTTGAGCCCCTAATGTAATGTGCCTGGCTCAATAGAGACAAATTACAAGATTGGAGATTAGTGTAGTTTGGCTTGAGCCCCCAGTTACTTTGTTAAAAGCAACAAAATGTTCTTAGTATTTAGTGGTATAATAGTCAAGTTCTGAATATAATAGTTAATTTTATTGGATTTCCTTATTGGAACAGTTCTCTGGATGTAGCAGCAATTTATATATCTTTCTTTTTTGGGTCAACTGGGAATTGATAGAATTTTGTATGTAGTATGATAAGTTTCTTATATGTGACAGTCTGGCAATTTAGCAGTTCTCTTTATTGAGTGGTGATCTCTGATTTCTGTATGATGATATCTGTATAGCATAGTGATCTCTGTATAGTACAATGATTTCCAAAAGTATGCAATTTCTAGGTGACAGTGTGATCTGGCAGATAACTTGATTTGAGTGTGGATTCACTGAGAATAGAGGATGATGCAGATTCTTCCTGAATTGGCAGCTTACTGGGAATAATACTGGTAGTGGATAACTCAATAACTTGGGCTCACTAGAAACAAACTAGTAACTTGGGTAACTCAGATATTGTGGATAACTCAGATAACTTAGATAACTCAGATGTTGCAGATTCTTTCTAAATTAGCAGACTCTCTGGGAATACTACTCAGATGACATGGATTCTTTCTGAATTGGTGACTTCAACTGGGAAATATAACTGGTGTTTTGGAAAAGGGTCTCTTAACAAAGTTGCATCAAAGACTGACTTCATTTATGCAAATGGATTCACTGTAAAGTTGTGCAGAAACTGGCTTGAGCAAGATAGCTTTCTCTTAGGTAGTGGAAAAGGCAGAAATCTTCAGGCTTATCTGACAAGTGAATCAAAACAAACTTGTTCTTTATATTAGAAAGTAGACTAGAGTGGAAAAGGGAAAAAGCTCACAATCTTCTAGTAGTAGCTATAGAGCAGGTATTTTTTCTAAGTATTGTAATCCTTCCTGGATCAAGTGACTTTTGGCAGACATATCTCTTGAAGGATAGTAAGCAGACTTGTCTTTTGCTTTGTATTTCAGAACTGTGGTTTATTCACTCTTATCTCTGAGGTATTTTATATAGTTCTGATTACTATCTGGTTGCTATATTACTAACTATAGATTGCTAACTATGGCAAGTATTCCTTGAGAGTATAGTGTACCTTGAGGGTACAGGTAAACATACTGTTTTTGGTATCTCTGACTAAATATATAGATTGGTACAGTAAAGCAGTCTTGGTTGCTTAGTGTACTATATATAGTATGTAGCTAATTTATAATTTTGGTGGTACAATTCTATTGCTCATCACAATACTTATAAGTAGGGAATTTGGACCTTTTTTAATTATCTAGATAGTATCTAGTTGGTCATAATTAGTTAGTTCTTTTATTTACATATTCTGTGTTATAAAGAGAGAGGCATTTTTATTAAAGTTACATAGGTCATATATTTTATGCTTTACTAATAAATGATATAAATCTGATAGAATAATATAAGATTATATGCTGATATATTGAGTAGCCATCCCAACACTCCTGCTCAATGAGATATGTAAAAAAAAAAAAAATTTAAACTAGAATAAAAAGTAATATAAAATACATATAAAACCTAAAACTATATATGACTCAAAGATCTAGAAATTCTATATTTAAGAAATTTTTATAGATCAAAAAGTATCTCAAAATATATTCAAAATATCCACCCATAGGTAAAGAATATAATGTATGTAATTCTCTTATAGATGAGAGATATAACTAATATAGAAGTTAAATATATAGATAGTATGAGACTTTTAACAACCTGAAAAGTATCCTGTAATCAATCACTAGAGAGACCCATTCCTTCAATGTATTGCTTGAACTTCAGCCTTAGAAGAGCTTTGGTCAATGAGTCTGTAATCATATACTCTATAGAGATGTATTTTAAGTATATAGTACTATTTTTTATATATTCCTATATAAAATGATACTGTATATTGATATTCTTCATTCTGCTATAATATACTAGATTCTTGGTAAGTATTATTATGGATTTATTGTCTTACCTGATCAGTATAGGGTTCTTCTGAGTAAAGCTGAGCTCCTTAAAAAGCTTACAAAGCCAAATAGCTTCCTTTGTTACTAATAATAATGTCTAGTTATCACAGAACTCTGCTTATATGTTTATCATGAAATGACAGACTCTTTGTCATTTTCACCAATATGGAAAAAGTACCTAGTTATAGACTAATGGTCATCTAAGTCTCCAGTCCAATCAGCATTATATATATCAGATTATCAGATGCTATTTCTCTTGCTATTGTTTCTACTCAATCCAATATCACTACTCAATATGAGTATATAGTATGCTGATCTCTTTAGATATCTGAAAATTCTCTTAATTGCTAACTAGTATAAGTTGTCATAGTATGAATAATATTATACTATATTATTGATGGTATAGAATATATTGGGCCTTATTCCAAGTATAAGATATATGAGAGAACTGACTGCTTATTAATAGGGAATATTGGGCATATTGTTATCATTCTCAGATACAGAATTTGGCTTCCTTAACTTTATAAAAATCTATAAAAGTGCTGATGGGTTTATATTCACTTATATTAAAATGTTTGAGAATGACTTTGGTATAAGTTTCTTGTAAGAGATATATAGTGTATATATTTCTATTATATATAATTAATATTCCCAAAAGAAAGGATGTATTGCTCATATCAGTTATCTTAAATTCTCAGTATAGGGTTTCTTTGACTCCATTAAGTCTATTTTTACTAGTAATGATGATTATGTCATTGACCTATATACTAATAAATACTATATCATCATTATAATACTGGACATATATATAATTATCTGCTTAAAAAAA
>RBNI01000261.1:0-35238 GCA_003990745.1 Jimgerdemannia flammicorona | reverse complement strand
AAAAAAAAAAAAAAAAAAAAAAAAAAAAAAAAAAAAAAAAAAAAAAAAAAAAAAAAAAAAAAAAAAAAAAAAAAAAAAAAAAAAAAAAAAAAAAATGCAAACTAGAATAAAAAAGCAATACAATATATATAAAAAACTAAAACTGTATATAAGATTTTTTGTAGATCAAAAAGTATTCTGTAATACCCATAATACTCAAAGAAATACAAAATATATATAGAATATATATGTTTTACAAGAGGCTTTTAAAAGCCTGAAAAGAGTCCTACTTTACTTATCATACTGGTTGGCATTGCAGGAGGCAGGTGTTATAGATATCATTAATTACAGATATCAATACTCCTACTTAATTGTTTATTATCTCTATTTACATTACTTGCATAGTACCTTTGGCAGTTGAGAATCATCATCATCATCATTTAGGTTTGTTACAGATTGTTTAACTGACATTAATAGTGGTTGTTGTACTGCTTGTACTACTTGTGCTAGATATTGTTGGTAGTATCTGTGCTGCTATATTATTGGTGGTACCCATACTGCTGATGTTATTGATAGTACTTGCACTGAGCTTGGATTTTGGTTCATCTCTATTGTTGTGATTGTTGTTCATACTTTGAACCTTGTTAGTGTTTGCCTCATCTGTACTTTTGACCTTATTATCCACACTGGCTTCATTTGCCACATTGAACTCATCTAGACTTATTGGTCTTATTGGTCTCTTCTGTGACCTTATTACTATCTATATTACTAATCTCATTTGTTATGTTTTTGTTGATATCATTGATCTCATTTGCTGGTCTTATATATATTGACTTTATTAGTACTTTAGATCTTGTTGGCATTTATCTCATCTATGCCTTTTGACCTTGTTGTCTATGCTGGCTTCATTGCTATATTGAAATCATCCAGACTTATTGGTCTTATTGGCCTTTTCTGACCTCAGTCTTATTGGTCTTTTCTGTGGCCTCATCAGCTGTATCTTATTGCTGGCTATATCACTGACCTTGTTATAATTGCCTTGACCACTTAGGAGGGCTTCATAATTGCCTTGGCACCAGGGAGGAATTCACCTGCTGCCTGGGAGGACTTTGTAATTGTCTTGATACCAGAGAGGACTTTGCCTGCTATCTGAGAGAACTTGTAATTACCTCAAATACCTGGATAGGCACCTTTGTCATAATCACCTTCTGTTATTAGAGAGGACTTTAATATCACTATTAGCAGGCTTCTTTTACAATAGGACTGCATTTTCCATTACTGGTGGGCCATTGTAGAAATGCCCATCTTGATGCTCTGGCTCACACCTGTGTTTTTTTTTTTTTTTTTATAGTTACTTGAACTTTGTCATTTATTATCAATCTATCACATATAATTACATTATTCCCCCACACTACCCAATATCCCTAGGAAGCCCTCCCCTGCTTGAAAACCACCCTACTACCCACTACTCCAACTTTTCTCTCACTCTACCCATAGATTTTCTCTACCAAATAGTACTACTGACTCTCCTGTAGACCCCATTCCAACCACTAGCCCATCAAGATATCCTCCATCAACCCTTCCCATCTCACTAATCTCTCCTCTAAACTCAAATACTTTCCTTCCTCAAATACAAATAGCCAGTAACCTGCTAGTCCTATCCACACTACTAACACCTAATCCAAAGTCAGCCACTCTCTCTCCACCCCCCCCACCAATCTATCTCTCAGATCCTCCCATTGACCCCACTCTTCATCCCCCCTATGCACAGCATCCAACCTATTCCCAACTGCTAACCAAAAGTCTCCAAGTACCTCACACTCTCCTAGCCAATGTTCCAGCATCTATACAAATCCTCCTTCTTGTCTGACATTATAACACTCCTTATAATTAAAGTCCCCTCTCCCCACAAGGTGGCCTGAGTGAAAGTTGAGCATAATATTCCTCTGCAGCATATACTACCAAACCACCCAATACTTGGATGGTAACCATTGCCTTATTTATGTACTCTAGGCCCAGACTCCATTCCAGTCCCACTTCTCTCCAATTTCTGCCATCTGCCAGCTGCTAGGCCATACATCTTGTCCCAACCCCCTCTGGCACTCTACCCCATCACTAATATCAAAGTCTATGAGAGAGACACCCCCCAGCAATACTCAATCCCATCTCCACATCACTGGGCCCCAAGGCACCTCCTCTTCATCTCCTTGTCAGCAAATCCCAATATGGTGAGCCTCATTCACTACTTCCCACCAGAAGCTCTTATATCTCATTCACTCCCTATTAAGAAGCCCAACTAAGGACAGTAAATCTCCAGTTACTCCTCTTAGTGAGCACTGCATCTCCCAGACCTTCTTTATCAGAGGAACCTAGCTACCACCCCTCAGTTCTACTGCTCTCTTCAGCCACCATACTTGCAGACAATATAGCCTCTTTGAGAAGTCAATCAGCCCAAGACCCTCTCTAGCCACTGATAATGACAAGATTTCCCAGCTAATCTGACTCCTCCACTCAGCCCAGATCTAACTCTTTGCCAGCTTCAATAGCCTCTTTACCACCCAGGCCAGAAAGTCCAAATGATATATCAAAACTACAACTTTGGTAGCCAGTAAACATTCAAAATTACAATATATCCTGCCAAAGACAGGTGGCAGCCTCTCCAATCTCTCCAGATGGCCATACATTACTCTCACCAAGTGTATATCAGGACTGATCCATATACAGAGAGATAAATATCCAAGTATCTCACAGTCTCTCTAGTAGGAATAATTGTTTCAATGATATCCCCTCATACCAGACTATTACCTAGCACTATTGTTTCACACTTATGCTAGTTAAGTTTAGTCCTAGAGTGTGCCTCATACCACTCTACTGTTTCCTGGAGTTCCTTGATATCTATAATCAACCCCAGACAGACTACCATATCATCTGCAAAGGCTCCAACCTGCCAAGCAATGCTAAATATAGAGAGCCCCCCTATCTTCTACTGAATCCTATCTATCAATAGCTCCAAGGATAGTGTATATAAAATCAGGAACAGGGGTCCCTCTGGGATACATCTCTTTCCAGAGAGAATATCACCCCTCTATGTTCATTACACATAAGTGTCACTCAACTCCCTTCCAGTGGGCTGATCATTACTACTTGAAACTGCTGGGGGATACCAATTCTGTCCAGAATCTTTGCCAGCCAGACTCACCACACATGGTCATATGCTTTCTTCTGATCTAAGAAGACCAGTCTCCCATCTAGTCCACATACTTGAGCTCCTTCAATAACTCTATACAACTATGCCATATCATCCCTAATGAGCCAGCCCTCTACAAACCTGTACTACTCCTCACCCAAAACTTGCTGGACTACCTTCTACAGCCTTGCCACTACCACCTTAGTGACCAACTTCCTGTCTATGTCCAGAAGCATGATGGGCTGCCAATTCTTTCAGTCCTCTCTTCTACTCTTATCCTTATAAAGCAGTACCATTAGTCCAGATCTTGCTCCCCCACCCACCTCTCTGACTGTAGTACCAAATCACACATTACTATTATTTCTTCCAACACCTCAGGTACTTCTAGCATCCTCTTCCAAAAGTCCCAGGGCAGCCCATCCTTACCAGACACTATGCCCAGCATAATTGCAGTAAGAACCTGGTGAATCTCCTCCTCCTGAACTGATATCATCAAACTATCTAGTCTGTCTACTTATGGTGAGTATCAATCATTCAAAGTTATGCAATAGTAGCAGCCATTGCTCCACCCTCCTCCTCACTCCACAAACTACTCCACCTCTCCTTAAGTGAGCCCAGATATCCTGTAAACTATACACCAGTAGTCCATCTGAATTCAGTATCCCCTTCTACCTCTGCCTCACTATCCTTGCCTGCAGGATCCTTGAAAGGTATTTAGATGGCCTCTCCCCCTCCTCAAGCCCCTACCAGTGTAATCAGACAGCCAGACTCTACATTTATATCTCTTTTTTTTTTTTTTTTTTTATGGACTCAGAGCCTCATGGATTTTTATTGAAAGAGAACCTAGACTATATAGGCCAAAACCCTCTCCCACTACTCACCAAGCACTGCCCCCCTATTAACCTAAACTAGCTATTGTCCAGCAGCTTGACCATACTAGGTGCAGCAGGGTCTATGGTGGCCCATACCTCATTCTACACACCATGCTCTTCCTACTACCAGAGAGAACCCAGCCATATACCAATAACTGAAAGCATACACCTGAGACCCCAACATATGTACAAGGCCATGTCTGAACCAAATAGAATAACCCCTGCCACCCCAAGAAGAATGACAGGCAAAGAAAAACCCTCATCAAAGTATATCATGGTGGATAGGGTCTGGTTCTCTCAGATGAGGTGAATAAAGGACTTATATGTGAGGTAGGAGGAGACTCCCAATATCCCACTACTCAAGCCTGTGGGCCTCGATCACATTACCATATCAGCTCCTGATTCTAGTTGAGTGCAGCCAAAATGCCTAAAATGAGTAGCCTTGGGCCCCCTGACTCCCCCCAATGACTGACACCTATCACCTAACTACTCTGTACTAATCAAAAGACCCAACTAAAGCAGCATCTGTCCCAGCCCCAATGACTGCCCCCAGCCTGGTACCCTACTGGTTCACCATAATTGCCCTTTCTCCTATCTGTAATGGCCATCTCCTCTCCCATCTCAACAATACTCAAAAAATAGTTACCTATATCAGAACTGCACTTGCCAGGAAGCTCACCAAAGTCAGAGGGCCCCACTACAGACACTGAAGATTTGCAGGTAACTTACACTGGGCACTTGATGCCCAAGGTCAGCTGACTCTCTATGTAATCTATGATATACTGAGACAGCACCTCATTGGTGATGGCAAAAGGAAGAAGGTGCTGCACCAAAATGGATACACTCCAGATACATATAGCCAAAGGTACCAGAAACTGCAAAAAAGTAGAGAAGACACTGATCAGATACTGATAAAAGGGCAACTCATCACTATTGCCTCTCTCTCTGTATCTATGTCTTCTCCTCTTCCCTCAATATCTGTCATAGCTCATTGATCTCTATCTTAGTCTGACTCAACCTCCAGTCTACTACCCCATCTAGGACCAAAAGATCTGTCCAATTCTCCAAAAGTCAAACCAGTCTAGCAGAAGCCCAGTTTACCCTCCTTCTTCTTTATCTGCCTGCCACCTCTCTTACCTCTCTCCAATAAATCCTAGCAGCCACCTTCAACCTTGCTCACCAAACACCAATTGTAACACCCTCTTATACCCAACTCTCTACCCTCTGCTGAATGTCCTCTGCCCACTTATCCTACAATACCTTCTCAGCCAACAAAGAGAAATTCAGACACCAATATCTAAGCCCATCCCCACACCCCCCAAAATGTCCCCACTCCAACAGCCCCCAATGATCAGACCACAGATACCACTCAGCCTCTAGCAACTTCCAAACATCTGGCCCCCAGCAATCTGCTGTCAGCACCTGGTTGATCCTTGTTCCCAGGACATTCATCTACATATATACTTGTCTATCTCCCCAGAATCTCCTTCCAGTATCTACCAGAGAGCCCAGCCTTTCCACATCCTCCCATATCACCAGGCCCCCACTCCTACCCTCAGCACCCCTCCCTCTATCAGTCCTATCCACTAGTACATCCTGGACCATATTAAAGTCCCCTCTGAGAATGTCCACTCCAGTCTCTATGCAGATACCACTTTCTATAAGACCCTCCACCCACTCCACCCACTCACTCTTTACAGCAGGACTATAGCATAAACCCATAATAACTGGCTCCCAATCAGATCAACACCACTCTCCCCACACCAGCTAGTCCCCCTAGTCCTCTACATCCTATATCTCTCCTTTGCCTCTCTGAACCAAGATCCCAACCTTACTCTTCCATACTGCCACTTCTCTCTATTCTCTTGTCCACTCTATTCTATCCAAGTCATTCTCACATCTGATATCCTGCAACAAAAAAAGATCAGCCTCCAATCCCTTCAACCATAAGAGATAATAGTAAGTATCATGCTCCTCCTCTACAAATCCACATTCATCTCCTCCTGTGCCAAGTCCAAGTTATGTTCCACAGCCAATTCCTCCTCTTTAACTGCCTTAGCCTCCAATCCAACTAGAAGTTCAGCCATCTCACTATCCTCCTTTTCCTCAAAGTCCTCATAATACTCCAGACAGGCCTTCTACCAGAGCTGTAATCCATAATGCTCTGCCCAACAGAAGGCAGCCCTCTCCCCAGTAACAACTGCTAGCTCAGCCTTCCTCTCCTTATCAATCTCATATCCTTTCTCCTCCAGATAAATCACAAGTATCTCTGTCTTTAGTGCCTCTACCACTCCATTACCCTGCAGAATCTATACTCAATACTCATCACTCATCACTCTCAGGTCTACTTCTCCCAACTCTTCAGCTGCAAAGTTATTCATCATCCAGTATACCTATAGTTGATTTCCCACTTCCTTTCTCACTGGGGTCACTGGTCTTCCTGCACCCAGTATCAAGGCATCTATCCCTGCACTCACTATCTCATCCCACCCCTCCTCCAGAATATCTACCAGTTCATCCTCTCCAACCACCACCACCTGTCCCCCTTTTGCTACCTCAGGGACTCCAAAGTGCACTCACTGGGTACCATGCATTGGTACATCCTGCACTATCCAGCCTCTTGCAGCTGGATCCTACCTAACAAGAAGGAGAGTGTCCTCCCAGACTTTAAATATACCATCAGTATATGGGTCATTGCTTGGCATTTTCCTGGCCTCATCCTAATCCTTCTCCATATTCTCTCTTTTTTTACTGGTCCAAACACTTGCTTTTGCACCCTCAGACTCCTCAATGTCACTAGTATCCTTCTTTGCCCTTTCTTTCAGGTTTACCAACAACTCCCTCTGCCTCTTGTAATCTTGAGATCTCTCCCACAGCCTCTTGTCAATGCAGACCCATTTCTCATTTATAATCTTCAAATATGTTGACTCTATATACACCTTCTAAGCCTTTGTCCTTCACTCTATAGCTCTACTCATCTTCTCCAATACCTCTAACAAATCCTCCTCCTTTTCCTCATTCTCCTTCACCCTCATTACCTTATACAGAAAGGCCCCCCACATCATCACTGATGGCTAATTACAAGTCTTCCCAGTAGCCTCTCTCTCTACCAGCCAAAGCTGAATATTAACATCTCCTATCCTGAATGAGGTCTCTTCTCAGATATGAAAGCCAACATCAATCACCTCTCCATACTTAGCCATGACCTCCTCTACTCTTCTCCTCATCTTCATAGTAGTTACCATGGACACTCCTTTCACCAGAAGTTGTACTACCCTGGGGTTCCACCTCAAGCATCACACTATTGGAACATATACCTCTCCAATAGTCAACCCCACCTTCAGTATAGCTTTCAATGGCTCAGTTTCTCAAAGCCCACCTCTACTCCTTCCAAATCTCTCAGAAACTTCACTGATGCTGCTCTATCCATTTGCTTCACAATCAGCTCCAAGACTATTTTTGCCATCACCACTAAGCTCTAGAAGCACAGAGTGACTGTAAACTCTGAGATCAACTTCTTGAATAATGGCACCACTATCAGTCCCATTATACTATCAGCCAGGTCACTAGGTCTTGTGCCTTTCCCAAAGCTTAGTCTACCATCAGCAGTTCCATCTAGATTTTTTTCCTGATTGCCCATTATACCTATCTGCAGTTATCTCCTCAGCTATTACACCACCAGCCCCACTACTCTGACCCCCAAGAGGGACTCCCCCTTGAAGCCACTGCCCTGCAGTCTTTGCTATCTCCTTGTCTCTCCTCAGTCAACTCTCCAGTCTAGCTCTCTGCTGACCCCCCTTCTTCTTATCTATGAAGCTCACTCTCTCTGTTCTCTAACCTCTAGTACTGCCCTCTCTCCTACCACATCTTCCTGCCAGCAGGCCCCTCATACTTCCCCCCAAGCCAGGGCCCCTCTCTACATACTTCCAGTCGAATGCACCAGGGTCACCCTGCCTAGTATATACCTCAGAACACTTATTGGTCACTATGATACTAGTATATTTTCTCCAAAAACTGTATTGTAAGTATTACCAGAAGGTTGTATAACCTGAATGTTACTGGAGAAAGATAGGCTCATATCTGTGTTTATTAATATAGTATATACTAGAGAAGTTCTAGCTACTAACTGGGGCTCACCACTAACCAGACTATATAGCTATCCAGGATAATAACTAAAGAACAGTCTGAGGCAGACTATTCTTCTGTAAGGACTGATATGATGAGCAAACAGTATAATATAGCCAGATGATGTGAACTTCCAGCATAGTATAGTTACTCATGCCTACTATACTTATAATTAGCCAAGATATCAAATCAGAGTTATTTATCTGTATCCTGAGGATACACTTGTGTTCTGTGGACACACTCATGTCCTGTGGACATACTCATGTTCTGTGGACACTCCATGTCCTGTAGATATACCCAAATATTACCAGAAATGGTAAATCTATAATTATTCAGATAGCAATCAGATAGCAATCACAATGTATAAAATACCCTAGAGACAAGAGTGAATAAATCTCATCTGAAATACAAATTAAAGCAAATGACAAGTCTGCCTACTATACTTCAAGAAATATATCTGCCAAAAGCCACTTGATCCTAAAGAAATTAGATTGCAATACTTAGAAGAAAGACTCACTCTAAAGCTACTACTAGGAGATTGTGAGCTTTACTATTTCCACTCTGGTCTACTTTCTAATACAAAGAAGAGTTTATTATATTTTTGGTTTGCTTGCTAGTTAAGCCTAAAGAATCTGAGTTATTTTAGAAGTCTGCTATTTTTGAGTTATTCTCTGCAATTCCCAGAGAGTCCACTTTAAGGATCCTTAGCACCAAGCCAGTCTATCTGATATAACTTCACAGTGGAGTCAGTTAATGATATAACCTCATGTAAATGAAGCCAGTCTTAATGTAACTTGCCAAGAATCTGTATTCAAGCTATCTACAATATCTAAGTTATCCACATCATCTGAGTTATTAAGTTATTCCATATTTCCAGAAGAGCTGATTCAGAAAGAATCCATGACATCTGAGTTATCTGAGTTATCTATACCATTTGAGTTATTTATCTATTCCCAGTGAGCCCAATTCAGAAGAGTCTATACTACTCTCTATTCTCATAAATCTGTTTATATGATTGTTATATATAAGGAATCTGCTGTATTATATAGAGATTGTTATACTAAGATCATTACCCAGGAATCACATACTTTTGGAGATTGTTACACTATACAAGAGATTGCCCACCACTCAAGAAAGAAGCCACTAAATTAGCAGACTATCACACTATACCAGATTATTATACAGAAATTGTATAAGAAAACTGCCAAATTATCAGACCATTTCCTATAAAGAAACTCTCTTACACTATATAAGATTATTATATATATCATACTATATACAAAATTGCTACTATACTCAAGAATATATCTCAATAAGGAAATTACTTACAGATATTTAGCTTTGACTATTATACTACTAAATATTAAGAATCTTAAGAATATTAGAACATTTTATTGCTTTTTGACAAAGTAACTGAGAGCTTAAGCCAAACTATATTAACTACCAATCTTGTAATTTGCCTCCATTGAGCCAGGCACATTATAATATTAAGAACATTAAAATCTGATTATGTATTGCCAAGCTATTAAGGAAAATATTTTTTTGAAGAAATTTCTAAAATTGGCAAGTTGAATAATTTCCAAAATTAGCAAGTCAGACATTTTTCTTAATAACTCAGCAACACATAATCTAATTTCAATGTTATTGGTATCATTAGAATTGTAACAGTTCTAATTTCTTTAAGAGGAAGCAGCTAAATCTGGAAGTTCTAATTGGTCTAAAGTAGCTCGAAGAGATACTTAAAGGTTTAAGTATTCTTGAAGGATTTCTGAGAGAAAATATTCTAAGCTTTATTCAGATAGAGAATAAGGATATTTATACATAATCTGAAAGAAAAATCTGGAAGGATCTTGGAAAGAAAGAGAAATACCAAGAAATAGATTCTCAGCAAAGCTGACTAATACTATTCTACAATGTTCTGAAAGGTTCCATGACTAGCTAAGACAAGATACTTAGTACTAAGGAGAGATAAGAATATTCTAGTAGTGTCTGGGTACCAAGAGAAGGTTTCTAAATAAGTAGAAGATGATGGAATATAGTAGAATATTTAAGAAATAACAAGTAAAGACTAACTAAAAGATACAAAAATATACTAAGACTAAATATGACTGTGAAATTGTTACATCTCTCCCTCCTTAAGAACTAATATTCTCATTGAGTTCTTAGATAACACTAGACTAGATATACTTAACCAAAGTTTCTCAAACTTGTATTAGTACATTGGTGGAGATTGGCCATCCTTGTATAGAGCTATTACCAGACTAACCAACTGGAAGAGATTCAAACCCAGCTAGTAGCTTCATTTTGGTGGACTTCTTATTCATTAAATGTTCTGCTGATTCTGGGGTCCTAAAGTAAACTTCTGATGCATAAGACACTAGTCTTTGCCATAGGTTGTTGATAATTTAAGGAAGTTACTACAGGGATTAGAAAATGTATTTTGTCTTGAAGTCTTGAACTAGGTCTTGAGAGTTCTTAAGATTGACCAGTGGTTCCCAGGTAGCATCATATTCAGAGTAACCCATCTACTTGACTAGGTATTCAGGATGGCAGTAGCAGATTCATTTGTCAAGAATTTTCTCAGCTTTGTACTTGATATGGTCTTTAATAATCACAGGAGTGGAAGGCTTAGGAATTTGACCAGGGTAGAGTAGTGACTGGTTCCAGGTCTTGAGGTGTGATACATGAAAGACTGGATGTACTCTCATGGTTTCAAATAGCTTGAGACAGTACAAGGATGCAGAAACTTGTTCAGTGATCTCAAAAGGTTCAATATACTTGGGTTGGAACTTGTTCAAAGGGCAGTTGACTTGAGATTGTATCTTGAGGTTCTCAGTAGACAGTGGGACTTAATCTCCAATAGTGTAAGTGACATCATAGTATTTCTTATCAGCATACTTGGCTTGATACTGTTGGGTCTTCTGAAGGTTTGCAGTAGCTATCTTGAGTAGTTTATCCATTTTGTCTGTAAGGTTCTTGGTAGTTGGAACTTGTATTTGACTGGTTTTCTTAAAAGGGAATAGACTTGCAGGGGTCTTGGGATCTTGACCATGAGTAATCAGAAAGGGGAAAGACCAGTAGATAATTGGATAGTATTGTTATATACAAACTCCACATAAGTCAGGTAGTAGTCCCAATCATCTTGCTCATAGGAAACATAGTTTCTGAGCATTTGTTCTAGAGTTCTGTTCATGTACTTGGTTTGTCCATCAGTTTGTGGGTGAAAGGCAGTAGACATAGCCAATTGGGTTCTCAGAGTCTTGAAGAGAGTTTGCCAGAAGTGACTGGTGAACTTGGGGTCACAATTGCTAACAATTACTTGTAGTAGGCCATAGTGATGGAAGATGGACTTGAAGAAGATTCTTGTAATCTCAGGTACAGTAGCATTAGTAGTAGTTGGTTTAGCAACTATAGTCTTGGTCAGGTAGTCAACAAATACAATGATAGCATCAGCACAAGATTGAGTTTGTGGTAGTTGAGTTACAAAGTCCATAGTGACTTGCTCAAACTTCTTGATAGAAATTGGTAGTAGTTGTAGCAAACTGGCAGATGCTTGGTTGTTAGACTTATTGTGCTAACATAGATCATAGCTGATAACATAGTTCTTGATTTCCTTGACCATGTTTGATCAATAGTAGTGGCATTGGATGTTCTTGACAGTCTTCTCAATTTCCAGGTGACTGGCAAGAGGGGAGTCATGGTGTTCTTGCAAAACCTTATAGCATAGGTTCATGTTTTCAGATAGGTAGACTTGATCTTGATGATAGATCAGGTTGTTCTTGACAGTATATGTATCCTTGAGCTCATTTGAGAAAACTCTAGTGGCAACTGTGTCTTCTTTATAAGCTTGCCTGATTTGGTCTAGGAATTCTGATGCCAAAGTGACTTGCATGATTGTGGTGAGGTCTGGGCATCTTGATAAGGTATCAGATACTACAAGTGTCTTGTCAGGCTTGTAGATGATCATCAGATTGAATGTTTGAAGCTTGAGGCTCCACTTGGCTTGTAGACATGACAGAGTAGGTTGGGTGTTAATGTACTTGAGGGATTGATGATCAGTAATGACATCAAACTCAATACCTTCTAGATAGCATCACCAGTGGTCTAGTGCATGTATTATTGCCAGTAGTTCCTTCTTATGAGTAGTTAGCTTTTGTTCAGCTGGGGCCAGCTTGTGGGACTTGAAAGAAATAGGGCAATATTCTTTGCTATCATCTTGTAATAGGACTGCTCCAATGGCAAAATTCAATGCATCAGTAGTGACCTTGAATTTTAGACCTTGATCTGCATTATGCAGGACTGGAGCATAGGTCAGGTGGTTCTTGAGTTCTTAAAAGGCTTGTTGACAGAAGAGGTCCCAGGTGTAGAGTATATAATGGTCTGAGTGTGGGGCCTTTCTCATGAGATTAGTCAGTAGCTCAGTAATGCCAGAGAAGTTTCCAACAAAGCAGTAGTAGTAGCCAACTAGACCAAGAAAGGATCAGAGTTCTGTGAGATTCGATGGAATGGGCCATTCTTCAATTGCTTCTATCTTGTGTAGGTCTCTTGAATTCCTTGTGCAGAGACAATGTGGCTAAAGTATTCGACTTGTTCCTTGAAGAATTCACACTTCTTGAGCTTGGTATAAAGCTTGTGTTTTCGCAAGATCTCCAGAACTATTCGAATGTGTTTGAGGTATTCTTCTTTAGTTATACTAAAGATCAGATATACCAACAGGAAAATAAATAGTTGGTCCTTGAATATCTTGTTCATCAGGGTCTGAAATATAGTGGGTACATTGGTGAGACTAAATGCTAAGATCAGGAATTTATAGAGTCTAAAGGGGGTCATGAATGCAGTCTTAGAAATGTCTTCTGGCTTGATTTGGATCTGGTGGTATCCTGATATGAGGTCTAACTTGGTGAAGTACTTGGTATTTTTGAGAGCATCAAAGATTTGATCAATCAAGAGTAGCAGATAACAGTTCTTGACAGTGAGTTTGTTGAGTATATGATAGTCTATATACATTCACAGGATACTATCCTTCTTCTTGATGAATAAGACTGGTGAGCCATAAGGAGATTTGCTTGGCTGGATGGCTCCTCATATAAGTAGTTTTTCTAGTTCCTTCTTGACTGCTTCAATTTCAAGTAGTAATATATAGTACATATATTTCTTGTATAGTATAGCTCCTGGGGTCAGTTTGATTTTATGATCAACTTCTTATGTAGGTGGTAGACCAGGTAGCTTGTCTGGAAAGACATCCTTGAATTCTTCTAGCAGTAACTTGAGGCTTTTATTGATTTTTTTTTTTTTTTTTTTTTTTTTTTTTTTTAGTTACTCAGACTTTTCTTTATTACTTCAATCTATAAATATTAATACAATTTCACCCCCAACCTCTCAACTGATGCCCCTCAGATCCTCTCCTCTATCCTCTGTCTCTCTCTGTTAGAGGATAACCCAGCCATCTGCCACCCAAACCCTCCCTCCACTTTTCTGGTAAATACAATTCACCAAACTCTATTGACCCCCCCCCCACTGAGTCCCCACTCTCTCCACCAGCTATTCAAAACATCAAGTAATAACCATTCCCATTATACTATCTTAACCCCAACCTCAACCTGCTGGCCCTTCTCAAATACATATAACCAATGCCTAGCCAGCCCAATCCAAATTGCTAGAACCCATTCCAAGATCAATCATTCATCCCCAACCCCCCCTACTAGCCTTTGGCAGAGGTCCCCCCATCTCCCCCCTTCTCCCCCCACCAGGGCCTGCAGTCCTAACTTGTTTATAATATGGTGCCAAAACTCCCCCAGGATGTCACACTCACTAAGCCAATGTTTAGGTATTTGTACTACTCCCCTCTTCTGACCAACATTCATACATTCCTTACACTCAAATGTGCCCTCTATCACCAAGTGCCCAGACCAATAGTTCAGTATCACATTCTGCCTTAGAAACCTCCACCATACCACCCAGAACTTGGGGGGAAGCCACTGCATCACCTGCTTGCTCCAAGGCCAAAGACTATTCCAGTCCCACTTCTGCCAATCCCTACCCTCTGCCATACTTCAGGCCACAAATCCCTCCCTAGGCCCTGCATATAATCCATTCCATCACCAAGCTAGAACTCCTCCACCAATGCACTACCCAGCAATAGTTTGTTCCATCTCCACATCTGTGGTCCCCAGTCCACCTCCCCCTCATCACCTTGCTACTGAAGTCCAATTCTCCAGGCACCATCTACCACCGCCTTTATATTGCATCCTCCTGCTCCCATCCAGGGCCACCATTGCAAGCAGATCTCCTGTCACTCCATGAGGGGAGTACTGGACTTCCTACACCCTCTGCATGAGTGGTACCCACTTCCAGCACCTCAACTCACTCACCCTCTTCAGCCACCATGCTCTCAGGTAGTGCTCCGAACGAGTCAATCTGGATGGGATTCGGATGGATTCGAATCCCATCCGGATCAACTCAGATTGGATTCGAATCCCATCTGGATCAACTCGGATTGGATTCGAATCCCATCCGGATGGATTCGAATCAACCATTGTTTTGATTTCCAAATTGGACAATTAAATGTTTACATCAATAACTCGATGAATAATCATCCAAATTTGATAATCTTGGTGTCATTTGAAAGCCCTTAATAAGGCCTTTCTAATTATATCAATAACATTAAAATCGGATTACGCGTTGCTGAGATATTAAGGAAAACGTTCTATTTGACGAAATTTCCAAAATCGGCAAATCGAAGAATTTCCAAAATCGGCAAATCGAAGAATTTCCAAAATCGGTGATTCAGACAGTTTCCTTCATAACTCAGCAACGCATGATCGGATTTCAATGTTCTTGGTATTATTAGATAGGCATTATTAAGGGCTTTCAAATGACACCAAGATCATCAAATTTGGATGATTATTCATTGAGTTATTGATGTAAACATTTAATTATCTAATTTGGAAAGGATTAAATTGACTCATTAGGAGCACTACTCTCAGGCAATGAAGGCATTTGGTAAAGTCCATCAAGCCTAGTCTGCCTCTGTCAACAGGCAGGGTCAGAACCTCCCATCTTATCTGACTTCACCACCCAGCCTAGATCCACGATCTTGCCATCTTCAGCAGTCACCTGACCACCCATGCTAGGAAGTCCAGATGATACCCCACATATCACAGCTTTGGCAGCCAATATATATTCAGCACCATCACTCTTCCTGCCAAGAATATATGCTGACCACCTTACCTTAAAAGTACATTTCCCCATACTAGAAGTCACTGTTCCCACTATATATAGGGCAGGAGAGACTCATACACCAAAAAGTAGATCTCTAAGTAATGGACTAGTTCTCCTGCTGGTACCACTATATCAATCATATTGCTGCCAACTATTCCACCACCTAGTACCAGAGTCTCACATTTGTACTAGTTGAGTTTAGTACCTAAGCTCCTCTCATACCATTCTACAGACCTCCTCAATTCCTCCACATTCTCTAATGAACCCAGTCCAACCACCATATTATCCACAAAAGCACCCACTTTCCAATTAATTCCCAAAATGTCCAAACCCCCAATTCAATACCTGATCCTGTCCAATAGGGGCTCCAAGAAAAGGGTATATAAGTTGGGTGACAAAGGATCTCCTTGCGGCACTCTACAACTAAGTGGGAAAGTTACACCCCTATACCTATTTACTACTAATACTGCTTGGCTGTTTTCCAATAGACTAACTAATGACCTCCTGAATCCTGGGGGAACTCCTACCCATTTTGGTACTTCCTCTAGCCAAACCCTCCTCACCCTGTCATATACCTTCTCCTGATCCAGAAACACTAACTGGCCAACAACCCCAGCTACCTGAGCTCCTTCAATCACCCCATAGACCCAGGCCATTCCATCTCGGATCAATCAACTACTAACAAATCCCCTCTGCTCCACTCCTAGTATCTGTTGAGTGATCCTCTGCAGTCTAGTTACCAAGATCTTTGTCACCAGCTTGCAGTCCATGTCAAGGTTCCTCCATTTGTAGCACTTTCTTTAACTCAATAACCTCTTTTTGTATCTACAGAATCTGCCAATCAGCTGCCCCCCAATCCTCCAGTGATCCTACTCATCTCCCCAGAAGTGCCACCAATTGCTGTAAAGCCCATTGTACTTGCCACTGCCACTGAGCACTCCTTTCTTTACCTGCCTCCCTTCAGTACCTCTGAGTACTCAATTTCAGCTGCTGCCAGTGATCCTCGATCACCAATCCCTGCTCCCACCACCTCCCAATCTTCACAATTACTTCTACCTCCCAGTCTGTCCATAAGGAACCATCCTCCAGCAAAGAAGAATTCAGCCACCAATGTTCTGGCCCATCTCCACTTCTTCCAAATCTCCCCCTCCCTACCAGACCCCAGTGATCTGATCATGGGCACCAAACCACCTCCAGTGCATCCCAGACATCTACTCCCCAGCACTCTGCTGTCAACACCCAGTTAATCCTGGTGCCTAGCCCTGCCACCCAATAGGTATAAATTTGGCAATCCACTCAAAACTGTTGCCCCAAGTCAACCAAGGAGCTCAACCTCTCAATCTCCATCCAATCATCCAACCCACCACTTTTGTCTCTCATTCCTCTTCTGCCATTAGTTCTGTCCAACCCATTATTATATACTATGTTGAAATCTCTCCCCAAGCAATCAATCTCTGCCTCATCCATAACACCAGCCTCCCTCAGATCTCTGATCCAATCTACATATTCCTCCCTCTCAGCTGAGCAATAACATGACCCAACAATCAAAGGATTCCACCCAGGCCTCTTCTATACTCCCCACACCAACCTACTCCCCACACCAACCTACTCCCCCAATGTCCAATGTCCTCAATGTCCCCCATCCCCTTTCGAACCAGAATGCCCACCCACCCAGCCCACACAGCTGTCCCACCTCATTCTCTAGTCCAGTCCTATAAGTCCATGTCTACCTCATACCATATATCCTGCAATAAGAAGAGATCTGCATCCAGTTCCCTCAGCCAGTCAAAGATATGCCTATGCTGTACCACTCCCCTCAATCCATTTACATTCAAAGAAATGATTCTAGTTATACTGTTCATATTTAAAAATGTTTGATATTGAGAGCCCAGTCTAGAATTCCATGCTCATCCCATCCTCAGCCAGATCTAAATACCACTCTGCCTCTATCTCATCCTCTGCTACAACCTGAGCATCCAGTGCTTCCAAAATTTCCTGACACTCCACCCCATCCACAACCTCCATTTTTGTCTGATAATCCATGCATACCCCTCTCCACTTCTCCAACCCCTTCCTTGAACCCTACAAGTATACTACCTGGTCATTCACAATCCCTTGAAGGGCCTCCTCCCTCTGATAATCAACTTGATATTCCTCTGACTCCAAGAGCACTATCAGGATCTCATTTCTAATCTTCCTCAGCACCTCCTCCCCATGAAGAATTTCCTCCCAATACCTATCACTTAGAACCTGGAAGTCCTCTCCCCCAAGCTCCTCAGCTGCCACTCCCTCCAGAGTCTTCCACAACCACTTCTCCTCATTCACTGCCTCAGCAACACCCTGGGCAACTCCCTCGACTCCTACCACTGGGTCCACCAAAGCACTCCTCCTCTCTGACTCATCCCACACCTCCTCCAGTATGTCCAGAAATTTCTTCTCCCCCCCTGCCACATCTGGGACACCATACTGAGAGTGTACTTCCTCTCTCATTTCAGTATCCTCTGCTATGCTGCCCAGTTCCCACTCATTTGATCCACTCTGGGCTGCATTCTGATCCATCCTATACTCCCCAACCCAGGCACTCTCTCTCAGTCCAGCACTACCTTCTCTCACCCTGCTATTTTCCCCACCCCCTCCCAGCTTCTCCAACAACTTCTTCTGGATTCACCTCCCTGCATCTTCTCCCAGGTCCTCTTGTCCATCCTGACCCTCTTGCCATCCACAATCTCTACCACCATCTTGGCCTCATACTCCTTCCAAGTCAGTCTCCTCTGCTCAACAGCTCCTACCAGATCCTCAAGAGCCTCCAGTAAGTCCTTCTCTTCCTCTGGCATCCCTTTCACCCACAAGACCTTGCACTCAACTAGTCCCCACTTAAGCACAGCAGGCTAGTTCCTTGTCTTCTCTGTATTCTCCCTTCTAGCCAGCCTCACCCTGATGTTGACATCACCTGTCCAAAGTTCCATGCCCTTCCAGACTCTGAACCTGATGTCTATGATCTCTCTATACTCCTTAACCACCTCTATAACCAGCTCTCTGGCCCTCTCTTTTGACACCATAGGAAGGTCTAATACCATCAACTACACTACTCAGGGGTCCCAGCACATATACCTGGTCATAGGAATCACTACTTCACCCACTACTACCCCTTTATCCACAGCATCTAACAATGACACCTCTTCCTCAAACCCAACCTCAATCCCTTCCTTCCCCTTCAAGAACTTCACCAAAGCTGCTCCCTTCACCTCCTGTGCCACCAACTCCAGAATCATCCTTGCAGTCACTGCTAAGCCTCAAAAGTACAATATAATGGCAAATTCAGACTGTGACTTTTTGAGTAATAGTGCCAACACCATACTAGTCACACCATCTGCCAGGTCCCTGGGTCTCATGCCCACCCACTATCCTGATCTACCAACAACTGTTACATCTGGATTTTTTTCCAGATCTCCAGTCACAGCTCCATCAGCAGTCACATCTCTAGCCCCTACTTTCCCCCTTCCTCTACTACCTGATCCTCCCATGGGGGCCCCTTCCTGGTCCTTAACTGAAGCCCTTGATGCCTTACCCAGTCCCAACTAACTATCCAGACCAGATGCCATTCTCTCCATCTTGACCTTGTCAGCAAAAGTCATCCTCTCTCCTCCTCATTGCTGCAATCCACCCCTCCCACTACTACCAGTGCTGCATCCAGCCATAGAAGGCCCTGGAATCCCCAGACCATCTCCCCTCCTCCCTATATACTGCCAGCCAAAGGCACTGCTGCCCCCCTGACCAGCATACTCACTAGTATATTTATTGCTGTCCATATTGATAGTCTACTTTTATCAAAAACATTGCAAAAAGTGTTGCCTGAGTTTTGTATTACCTAAATGTTACTGGTAAAAGGTGTATGATACTTTCATTGACTGATAGTCTCTTATTTTGTTTCTTGGAGTAGATCATTACAATAAAGGCATACATTACCTTCTTGAGTGCTTTCTTGTACTATCTATATAGCTGACAGTGTTGCAATCTGGGTCTTACTTATAGTCTTGTCTGTCTTGATCATAATGTTGGCTCCATCTTGAAGTAAGGTGACTTCATTCTTATACCAATTAATGTCTGGGTTGTGTTTTGTAAGCCAGGGTTTTCCTAAGATCAGGTCATAATCTCCTAGTAGTACAATCTCAAAGTCTACTCATTCCCAATATTTCTGGATCTTGATGGGCAGTTTGGCAGCAATTGACTCAATGGGGTATAGAGTACCATCTGTAGTAACTATGCTATTATTCTTGGGTGCAGGCTTGGTAAGAATCTTGAGGCTTTCGATGAGATTCTGATTGATGAAGTTTCCTGCAGCTCTGCTATCTATGAGTACTTGAACTTCTTTTCCTTTGACTAGGCCTTTGAAAAAGAGCATAGCTTGAGCTTGATTTTCACTAAGACTTGCTGCTTGATCAGTACTGCCAAAACCCTTTTGATCTCATTTGGTTTTAGGAAGTTCTTGGACTTCTGTAATCTTGAGTTGGCTGGCTTTTTCTAGGATCATTTGTGCAACTCAGTCTCCTTCTTTAACTGTGTAGTCTTGATCCTTCTGGTTGACAAGTAAGACTTGAACTTGTCCTCGAAAGTCTAGATAAATAATACCAGCACCTACATCTAAATGATGTTTGATACTGAGTCCTGATTGTGATGCAATTCTGGCATAATTTCCTTCAGGACATTGAACTGCAATTCCAGTAGGCACTAGAGTTCAGCCCTTGGCTGGAATAGTGACTTGTTTGACTGAGTGTAGGTCAAGACCAATAGCTCCTTCTATTTGATATTGAGGGGTCTGGGCCTTTAGATGAAGCTTCTTGACCTTGAGCTCAGGTTGACTGGTGGTGGGGTTGACAGATGTATCCTTGGACAACAAAGTGACTGGTCTTGAGGGTTTTCTATTCTTTCTAGGATATTTGGTTGCAATATGTCCTATTTGGTGATAGAAGAAACAGGCTCTGGATTTCTTCAGATAGTCCTTTTCTTCAGGGGTAAGCTTGGTGTTCTTTTTGTCCATGGTGTCTAGGTCCATTGGTGCTGGGCCAACTATCCTTGGTTGGTTCTTGTGGCAGTTCTTGAAGTAGTTCTTCTTTTAGTGTTCTAGTTTGAAGTAGTTACCAAAGATAATGATATCAAACCTATCAGTAATTCTCATAGCTTCATCAAGGTTCTTGGGCTCTTTTAGCTCAACCTTGACTTGTGTGTATCCCTTCAGACCTCAGATATAGTGGTCTATCTTTTCATCCTCAGATATTACTAGTAGCTCAAGTAGGATTGATAGGAATTGTACATTGTAACTTTGTACAGCTTGAGTTGCTTGATATTCACTAGCTTGTCTCTGGCTAGCTTAGTGGCGTTAGCAGGCTTGAACTGCTTGTGAAGAGCTCTCTTGAAAGCTTCCCAATCTCTGATTCATATATATGAGTGTACTGATGTAACCATAATATGATTACACCACCAGATAGCTATATTTCCTTGAAGAAGTGTGGTGGCAAATTGGACTTGTATGTCCTTCCATTCTTGTGAGCTTAAAGTATTAGTCCAACTGGAAGGTCCATACATCTGTAGATAGTCCTCCTCAATGGCTGTCAAAGGTATCTAGCTTGAGTGGCCTGAAACTGACTGGTGCTACAGTGGAATGTAATGTACTTACAGTTTATATTTTCTGCTATTCTAGTTGTGCTTGAAGTTCTTGGATTTGGTAGGCCATAGCATTGATCATATCCTCTATGCTGAGTTGCTGTCCTCTTGCTTCTTCTATAGCAGAGGGGTCTAGCTGGTAGACTAACTCTTCATGACTCATTTTGGGTTCATATGACTATTTGTGACTGGTTTCTGAATTCATGTGAAGTTTCTTAATAAGGCAAGATGTAATGATACTACTACTATAAAGTGTAACAGTTCTGGTTTCTTTAAGAGAAAGTAGCTAAATCTGGAAGTTCTAGTTGGTCTAAAGTAGCTTGAAGAGATACTTAAAGGTTCAAGTATTTTTAAAGGATTTCTGGGAGAAAATATTCTGAGCTTTATTCAGGCAGAGAATAAGGATATTTATACATTATCTGAAAGAAAGATCTGGAAGAATCTTGGAAAGAAAGAGAAATACCAAGAAATAGGCTCTCAGCAAAGCTGACTAATATGATTCTACAATGTTCTGAAAGGTTCCATGACTAGCTAAGATAATATTCTTAGTACTAAGGAAAGACAAGAATGTTTTAGTAGTATCTGGGTACCGAGAGAAGGTTTCTAAGCAAGTAGAAGGTGATAGAACATAGTAGAATATTCAAGAAATAACAAGAAAGACTAACTAAAAGATGTAAAAATGTACTAAGACTAAATATGACTGTGAAATTGTTATAAGAATGGCCTTATTAAGGGCTTTTAAATGAAACCAAGATTATCAAAATTGGATAATTATTCATTAAGTTATTGATATAAACATTTAATTTGGAAATCAAAATAATGGTTGATTCAAATCAATCTAGATGGAATTTGAATCTCATCCAAGTTGATCTGAATGGGATTTGAATCTGATCCAGATTAGCTTGTTTGAAGCACTATCTAAAACTATTCTAACTATATTGATGATCTGGTGAATTAAGTAAATTCTCTTATATTCATGCTAGTAGATACTATCAAAGATAAAGACAAGGTTTTAGCCCTTATATGTAGCCTTCCTGAGGTGTACAATGTGGTTCTCACCACTATTAAGAAATCTGGTAAACTATTAGACTATAAGTATATTATTACAAGTTATTTAAACAAGGAATCAATACTGGGCAATAATGATACCAATAAGAATAGTAATGAGAAAGTATTCTATAGAGTATATAGATAAGACAAAGATAAGCTGAAAAAAGGACAAGAGCAAAGCCAGTAGTGTAATGGTCAGTATGATAGTTAATGAGCTAAATTTAATAGTAAATATTTCTACTATAATAAGTATGAATACTATAAGTAAGATATAACTATAAGAAGAAGAAAAAGCATAGTCAAGAACAATGGCAGATAAATGTGGTAGATATCAGCAATAAAAGTAGTGACAGTGAAGATATATTCTTTACAGAAATAGTAATCTATTTATATATAGAGAGAGATATAGAAGTAAATTCAGGAAATATTTTTCAGATAGCAAAAAATAGTGACAATAATATCAATAGTTTCAGTACTAATATATATAAGCTATATATCTAGTAGTATCAATATATACAACAAAAAAGTCTAGTATATAAATTCTGATACAATATCTATAATAGTCCACTATAAGTAATTCTCTATATATAAGAAGTTTGAGCACTCTGTACCTATTAAACTAGGTAATAATAATATCATCTATGCCTAAGACAAGAGCAATATTAGTATATCCTTATATAGAAATATTGATAAATCTTCAGGTACCTTTATAGATATATTATATATACTAGATATAGATAAAATTTTCTTCTTAATGGATCAGATGATGGCTTGAGAAGATAGAGGAGTAAATATATACCTAAATAGTATAATGATAATCAATTTAAAGAATAATAAAAAGTTAATATATATATCAAAAATGGAGAAACTATATATAATTAATAGTATACTGAGTAATATATCATCTGTATATTTTACAATAGCAACTGATACCTGGCATATATAGCATAAATACTTAGGACACATCAGTAAAACAAGCTCAGAGCAGATGATAAGAAATAGTTTGATAAGAGAATTACTAAACTATATATCTCTAAACTTCTTTTATAATAGATATATAGCAAATAAGACTTTCTGGTGACCTTTTCAGAAATGATAAAGTGAGCTACTGGCATTCTTGATCTGATATATATAGATATCTGTAGTTCTGTGCAAACTTCAACATACTCAGAAAGAGGTACTTTATTATCTTCATTGATAATTATACTTACAAAGCCTATATATACTTCCTTATAATGAAGAATGAGATATTTGAAAAATTCTGAGAATTTAAAGCAATTGTGAAGAATGAAATAAGATATAAAATACAGACCCTATACTCAGATAATAGTAAAAAATATATCAATAAAGTCTTCAGACACTTCTTGAAGAAGTATAGTATCTAATATTCTATAATAGCTCTCTATATATCTCAACACAATAGTATAGCAGAATGCTTTAATCTAACAATAGTAGAGATAGCTTAAATAATAATGAATATAGCTAGCTTACTATACTTCTTTTGATCCAAAGCAGTAAATACAGTAGTATATACTCAAAGTTATTATATTTCTTAAGCTCTAAGTAAGAAATCTGATAATAATCAATAATTCAGGAATATCAAATTAAGGAATAATAGTGATCTTATCTCTGAAGAATTGTAGAGTAGATCTAAGTTTGATATTTTACATCTATATACATTGTCACATAGTGGTCACTAAGTCCTTCAAATATGCCAGATTCTCTTCAAGATGTATCTCTTAGACTAACTTAAGTTTGTTATAAGCAAGTTCTTATTGGAGTGCCTTCCCAAGGTCTTATAGTCCTCAAACTTCTTATCTTTAACTGTCTTGTTATCTCTTAGATTGCTTGCAAGGAAGTATATAAGTGAACTGGAACTGACTTTATTTCAGAGGAAATAAGAGGAGTATTTATACAAAATATAATTTAATGATTACTAAGATATAAAGCTAAATATAAATTCCAATAACTAAAATAAAATTCCAGAATAGGAAAAACTGCTAAGTTCCAGGGTTGGTACTGATAGTTGTACAGGTTCAGGATGCTGGTATAATTTGGTGTTACATCAGAATGCTGGTGCTGGTATTATTCAGTGTTACATCAGAATTCCAGTGCTGGCATTGTTCAGTGTAACCAAGAGACTTAGAGCAGAATGTTCAGGACTATGGGGGTTTCATCATCAGAGGTCAGGATGTCTTCGAAGGAGATGAGGTCTGCGAATTCATCATCATCATATAGGTCACACATTTCACATATATTGTATGAGATGACATCATCAATGATGATATCATCATATTTGGTGGTGGGAAGGAGGCCTGGAGCTCTCCAGTCTATGAGGTTCTCTTCCACAAAATAGGGAACAAATGTGGGGTCTTGGGGAGGTCTAACCTGGATGCTTGGGCCTTGGAATACTAAGATCAATCTTTGCAGAAATTGGTCTGGGTTGTCCTGAAGGATGGGGTGCTAGAAGTCTTCTACTTTATCACTATTGAGAGTGATAGTGGACTGGGCTTCTGTAGCCACCCTGGCTTCTAGTACATTGATATGGCAGGATAACAGGTCTCTGAAATCTGAGACTCTAATATACTCCAAGTTGGGGATTGACCATAGTGCATGCCTGGAGATCTGATGGATCTTCTTAGCTATCCTTATTTCACATATATCCATAGGAGTGGCATTTTGTAGCTCTTGAGTGCTGGCCTGTGGGAACTCCTAGCAGAGGAGGTTTCCTATTTCATACTCCTGCCACATTTGGAGGTATTTGGTAGCAATGGTAATCCTTATTTCCATTTCATGGTGATAGAGGATATAATGATAAGGGTCAGCAGTACCCAGGTTGACACTAGGAGTCCTTCTTGAGTGGGTCCTCATGGCTCTTCTGATGTCTTGGAACATCCTTTCTTCAACTGAGGTACTTTGGTGGTTCCTTGATCTTGAGGTTTGGTGAGTGGCAGGCATTTCATTTATAGTAAGTCTTTGAGCTATTTTGGGATTGGTGGGTCTTGTTGGTTGCTGCTACTGCAGTTCCTTGATCCTTCTTTTATATTTCTTAAGATACTCACACTGTGGTCACAATGACTCACAGTTGGTCATTATTGCTCATCTCATATGCCATATGATCTTCTTATACTCTGATCTGATAGCTTGTAAGGAAAGACTGTCTCCTGTGCTGATGTCATCATTCTGGGGTCACTGTTACATCTTCCTCCTGAATAAGGATCTTCTTGAGCATCCTTATTCATTGGTCCAGTTCTGAAAAATTTGCTGATCCCACAACCTCTGGCAAGGGGTCGAAAAGTGGTGTTTATGGACTAGTGTCTTCTCTATGTATTTTGGCATGATGGTGAAGGGTCGCTCCCTTCATATAGAGCAAGGGCCTGATTCTGATCTTGACCAATCAGTTGACAGTTCAAACTCCTCTAGCTTCGAAAGTCTCATGTATGAGTAGTTGCTAGTGCTGTATCCCTTAGAGAATGGTCCAGACAGATAGCCTGCTGGTCACAGGACATGCTGTTATGATTTGCAGACTAGAACCTCATGGGCAGTCATCACATTTTGCTTCTCTTATATAGGTTCATGATACTTCTTGAGTCTGTTCCTATGTACTGTGGTAGGCAGTATGGTCCCTGAGATTTTTCTAAGCCAGAAGGTAGTTCCCTTGATATCTTACATGTAGAAGGGTCCTTCTCATTTGGGCTCCAGTTTTTGTGACTATGAGGCTTCTACTATATTTCAATACAGTAGAACCTTTTCTCCAATTTGAATGGGTTCTAGGGTCTTGTGATTCTTTTCTGCATTCTTTCTTATCAGTGCTTGTGACTTGATAATGTAATCTTCAGCCTTCTTCCTGATTTGGTATAGTCTCTGGATTTCTGCATCAACCCATCTCCAAGTTAGGTCTAAATTTGTGGCTGAGATTCTATCAGAATCTTCTTCTCCAAAGAGCAGTTCTCTTGGGGTAAAGTGTGTGCTCTGTGATCGTATATCTCATAGGACAGAGAGGGCAGTTGGGAGATAGTTATCCCAATTTTCATATGTCTCTGAGATTTTTGCCAGGATGTTCTTGAGGGTCTTGTTGGTTCTCTCTATCTGTCTATTTCCTTGAGAGTAGTATGTGGTGGTCTTGATGTACTGGATCTTGTATTTCTGATATATTATCTCATGGAATCCATTGACAAATTCTGTGCCATGGTCTGTTGTGATTTGCTTTGGTGTCTTGTAGCAGCAGATGATTTCTCAGTACAGAAAGTCAGCTATAGATAGGGCATTGGCTTCTCATAATGCTCCTGCTTCTATCCATTTGGTAAAGAGGTCTACAATAACTATAATATAGCAGTTTCCTAATAGTGTTACTGGTAGTGGCCCAATGATATCCATTGCAATATGGTGGAAGGGGATAGGCTCAATACTTGATGATCTGAGTGCCTGGTCTTGCTGATCTTGTTTCTGTTTTTGGTACTTATTATACTCTTTGACAAATTGGCACAGGTCTTCTTCTATCTTGGGCCACCACATGGTTCTTCTTGCCTTGTCATATATAATGGTTCCTCCTAGGTGTCCTTGCTCATGTACTTCTTTCATTATTGATACTTCTTATGTTTGGGTATTACTAGTTTCCTTCTTTTCTGAGAATAGTGTTGTCTAGTTTAAACTGTTTCCAAGTCTGGTTGATGATGGGGATTGTCCAGGGTTCGAGGTGGTTGGACATCTTCTGCTACCCAAGATAGCTGATTAATTCATAGTATAGCTCCTTATTCATTTTGAATAGTCTTGATGGGGGTGTTTTGGGGTGTCCTTGAGAGTACATCAGCATTGGTGTTAGTTCTTTTTGAGCAGTGCTTGACAGTGCAGTCATACTCTTGCAGCCTATAGATCTATCTAGTATATATTCCTTTGGGGTTCAGAGTGTAGAATAGCCAGGCAAGAGCAGAATGGTCTGTTTGAATGATGAAGTGTTTCCCAACTAGGTAGTAGTGGAACTTGTCTACTGCTCAGACTACTGCTAAGCATTCAAGCTTGCATGACTCATAGTTCTGTTCTGGTCCACAGATACCTCAGCTTATATAGGAGATGACATATTCATGTCCATCTTTCTTCTAAGCTAGGACTGCTCTAAGTCCTATAGCACTTACATCTGTCTGCAGGATGAATTCTAGATTCCAATCTGGTCTTCTGAGAATAGGTGCTTAGGTCAACCTGGTCTTGAGTTTATTGAAGATTTCTTGGTATTCCTTGGTCCATTCAATTTTGGTTTCCTTCTTCAGTAGCTCATAGATAGGTGCTGCAATATTGAAGTATTCTTTGATGAATCTTCTGTAGTAGCTGGCCAGTCCAAGGAAGATATGGACTTCTGTGGTCATTCTGGGTCTCGGGTAAGCTGCAACAGCCTCAATCTTCATGGGGTCTGTGTGGATTCTGGTCTGGTTGATGAGGTGTCCTAGATAGGTGGTTTTCTGGACTGCAAACTTGCATTTCTTGGGCTTGATGTAGAGGCCATGCTCCTTGAGCTTCTTGAGGGCTAGCTGTATGTGATTGATATATTCCCATGCAGTGTTGCTGAAGATGATCACATCATCAACATAGACAAAGAGCCATTTTCCAATCTCATTGCTGAAGACTCTGTTCATCATTCACTGAAAACTTACTGGGGCATTGCACATTCCAAATGGTATTTGCAGATAGATATAGGTGGTATCAGGTGTGATGAAGGCTGATTTCTCACTGGCATCTTGAGTGAGACCAATATGATGGAAGCCTGAGAACAGATCCAAGGTGGTGTAGTATTTGGCTTTACTTCCAAGGGTGGTAAGGATTTCTTGAATATTTGGCAAGGGCTGCCTATCCTTCTTGGTAATGACATTGAGCTTCCTGTAGTTGATGCTGAGTCTTGGCACAAACTCTCCAGGCTTGCTTCCTTTCTTTGGGGCAAGAACAATGGGTGAAGCCCAGTGACTGATAGCTTGCTTGATGATTCTGGCTTCTTCCATTTCCTTGAGTTCTGCTCATAGCCATTCTCTGTAGGCAGGTGGTATGGGTCTGGCTTTCTGATAGATAGGCTTAGTATCACCAGTGTCAACTTCATGGTAGTACTTGGGTTCTTGATTGTGGATATTCCTGAAGTCTGTAGCAAGTACTTCTTCATTCTGGTGCAGGATCTTGAGAAGTTATTCTTCCAGGGGAAAGTTTTCTCTAATAGTATATATGTGCTTATTCTGGTTCTTGTCTTTCTTGTGCTTAAGTTCGGTAATCTTAGTGGCAGCATAGGCTCCTCTTCCAGTGGATCCAAAGCCTTGTTCTCCTCTCTTGGTCTTGATGAGTTCAATGGCTTCAGTGATCTTGGGTTTCTTGATTTCATGGATCAGCATCTGGCCAATCCTGTCATGCTTCTTGACTTTGAATGGGGTGGTGGGGTTGTGATTCCTGACTATGAAGAAGATCTCACCAGTGTAATCAGGGTCAATTACTCCTCCTTCAACTGAGATTTCACTTTTGGCCAGACTGCTCTTGGTCTTAATGATTCTGGCATGGTTTTCTGGCAACTTGATTCCAATTTCAGTGCCAAGTAGGGTGGTGGTCTGTGGTTCAAGGGTAGCATCTTGAATGCTGGCCAGGTCCATTCCAATGGCTCCTTCAGTCTTGTATTCTAGGATCTTAGCTTCTGGGTGAAACTTCTTGACCTTGAGAGTGATGTCTGATTCTTGTTCCTCCTCATCATCACTGTCAGCTTGAAGCTCTGGGGGCTGGTCATCTTCTTTGGTTTTCCTTTTTGCTTTGGTGGCTTCTTGCTCATATTTCTATTGGCAGATTTTCCTGACTTCACTGATACAGGACCAGCAGTCATTCAGGTGTTCAGAGCAGTACATCCTAGTATCATGGAGGTATCTTCCTTGAGGGGCATAGCTATCGATGATCTTGTTATACCATAGCTCATCTGTGAGCTTGGGTGTCTTGTTCTTGTTCTTGTTCACTAAGTGCATGAAGACTTCTGTGTCCTCTTTATCTCCTTTCTCTATGTCTGGTAGGACACCTTTATGGACATTGATAGAGACTCATACCTTTCTTCCTCTATAGTTGATCTGTATCTTCTGGGCATTGAGATCAATGATGGCCTTGGCCTTGTGAAGCCATTGGTTGCCAATGAGAATGTCATAGTTAGTGGTGCTTGTAACAATCACATCTACTGGGATGGTAGCTCCTCCTATCTTAATGGGGACTTCTTGGATTTTGCCAAGAGGGGTAGCTCATATACCATCTGCTGTAACATAGACCATCTTGGTGGACTCTTCAATGTCCCAACCTAGGCAGTCAATTGCCTTCTTGCTTATGAGATATCCTCCAGCACTGGTATCAATGATGGCATCAAAGATACAGTCTTCAATTTGACATGGAGTATAGGCTGATGTCTTGTGCTGGTCTTCAGATTCTTAGCCTGAGTCTTTGGATTCTTCTTGTGCATTGTGAGTCTCTACAATCTTGTACTCTTGATTCTTGGCAGTAGTTGCAAGTCCTACTCTCAACTGTTGTCTGAAGGCAGAGACTTCAGCTAGTTGTCCTAAAGTAGCATTGACCTTCTGTTCCTTAAGGTCCTTGTAGATATCATACTGGTGGATCTTGGTCTTGCACAGCTTCTGTTCCTTCTTGCTTTCACTTTCTCCTGAGACTGAAGTAGTGTCTTCAATGATTTGGTGGACAGCTTAATCTAACTCCATGTCTTGATCAATCTCCTCAGGTTGAGTCTTGCTTTGAATAGTGACAGCTAGAGTCTTCTTTGGTCTTCCAACTGGCTTGCTGTTGCTCTTCTTGTCATAGGGCTTGGACTGGGTTCTGGTACCTTCAGTAGCAGGGTAGAATTCAAGCTCCTGGTAGTATTCTTCATCATCAGTGTCACCAATCTCCTCAATAACTACTGTATTGGTTTGTTCTCTGGTTCTGCTAGCATTGCTTGGTTGGGCCTTATATCTCATTTTGGTTATGTAATTCTTTGCATAGTGGCCTTCTTCTCCACATCTGAAGCATGTGATATTGCATTCTTCTGTAGCAGCTACAAATCTCTGCACTGGTCTCCTGTTGGTACTTTGGACTTCTCTAACATCATCACCAAGGTATGCAGTCATCTTGGTGAACTACTTGGCAAGTTCCTCCACTGGGTCAGCTTTGGCTGCCTTGGGGGTAGGTGGGGTTGGTTGTCTGTTTACAACTGTAGTGGGTTTAATACTGGTTGGCTTCAATGGCTCTATCTTGATGCCAGTTATTTTCTCTATTGAGTATTTGGCAGGGTGTCTGGCAGTCTAATATCTCTGTGCAAAGACAACTTTCTGATCAAGGGTCAGTACAGCTGGGGTAGATCAGATTGCTAGGGCAATTTCAGAGTGAACTCCTTTGAGGAAGGTTGAATCTGCTATTTGTTCCTTGAGGGCATCATCATAGCCAGCCAAGATAATCTGGTGGCAGATTCAGGTATAGAATGAGTTGAGATCTTCACTAAGTCTCTGACAGATAGTATTGAGTTGATTCTTAAGAGCTTGCTTGATCTCTTCAGTATAGTATGTTGTTCTGAGGAAGGCCTTCATGTTGGCAAGTTTGGCTGCACTATTATTGGCAATAGTAACTTATCTCTGACAGGAGGCTGACTGGTAGAAGGGCCAATTGTACATCCATACCAAGGGCTCATATGGCAGCAAATTGTTCAAAGTCTTCAATAAAGGTCAGGATTGACTCTTCAGTAGTATATTCATAGAATGTGGGGAGGTGCATTTCCATCTTGTCTTGAATTCTTGCAGGGGTGACTCTTGTAGTCAGGGTAGTTATTGTGGGGGTTGTTTGTTTTTCAGCTTGAAAGTGAGGAATTCATCTTGAATCACCAGCCAATGGGCACCAAGTTGTCATATAGTAGTTGCTGAGTCCTTCAAATATGCCAGATTCTCTTCAAAATGTATCTCTTAGACTAACTCAAGTTTGTTATAAGCAAGTTCTTATTGGAGTGCCTTTCCAAGGTCTTATAGTCCTCAAACTTCTTATCTTTAACTGTCTTGTTATCTCTTAGATTGCTTGCAAGGAAGTGTGTAAGTAAACTAGAACTGACTTTATTTCAGAGGAAATAAGAGGAATATTTATACAAAATATAATTCAATGGTCGCTAAGATATAAAGCTAAATATAAATTCCAATAACTAAAATAAAATACCAGGACAGGAAAAACTGCTAAGTTCCAGGGTTGGTACTAATGGTTGTACAGGTTCAGGATGCTGGTATAATTTAGTATCACATCAGAATGCTGGTACTGGCATTATTCAGTTTTACATCAGAATATCAGTGCTAGCATTATTCAGTATAACCAAGAGACTTAGAGCAGAATGTTCAGGACCATGGGGGCTTCATCATCAGAGGTCAGAATGTCTTCGAAGGAGATGAGATCCACAAATTCATTATTATCTTTTTTTTTTTTTTTTTTTTTTTTTTTTTATAGTCACTTGGACTCCATTCTTTATTAACCTGTCCTATCTATCCCATATAAACACATTGATCCCACCCTCTATCCGATCCCCCTAGGGGGGCCCCCCCCTCCTACCCCTTCCTGATGAAAGACCACTTTATCTAACACCATCTCCACCCTCCCACCACTCTGCTCACAGATCCTGACCACCAAACTGTGAACAAATTCATTATCATCATGTAGGTCACATGTTTCATGTATATTATGTGGGATGACATCATTGCCAATGATGTCATCATGTTCAGTGGCAGGAAGGAGGCCTGGAGCTCTCTAGTCTATAAGGTTCTCTTCCACAAAATAGAGAACAAATGTGGGGTCTTGGAGAGGTCTAACCTGGATACTTGGATCTTGGAATACTGAGATCAATCCTTGGCAAGAATTGGTCTGGGTTGTCCTGAAGGATGGGGTGCCAGAAGTCTTCTACTTCATCACTATTGAGGGTGATAGTGGACTGAGCTTCTGTAGCCATCCTGGCTTCTAGTACATTGATATGGCAGGATGACAGGTCTCTGAAATCTGAGACTCTAACATACTCCAAGTTGGGGATCAACCATAGTGTATACCTGAAGATCTGATGGATCTTCTTAGCTATCCTTGTTTTGTATATATCCATAGGAGTAGTATTTTGTAGCTCTTGAGTACTGGCCTGTAGGAACTCCCAGCAGAGGAGGTTTCCTATTTCATACTTCTGCCACATTTGGATGCATTCAGTAGCAATGGTGATCCTTGTTTCCATTTCATGGTGGTAGAGGATATAATGATAAGGGTCAGCAGTACCCAGGTTGATACTAGGAGTCCTTCTTGAGCAGGTCCTCATGGCTCTTCTGATGTCTTGGAACATCCTTTCTTCAACTGAGATACCTTGGTGATTTCTTAATCTTGAGGTTTGGTGAGCAGCAGATATTTCATTTGTGGTAAGTCTTTGAGCTATTTTGGGATTGGTGAGTCTTGTTAGTTGCTGCTACTGTAGTTCCTTGATCCTTCTTTTATATTCCTCAAGATACTCATACTGTGATCACAATGACTCACAGTTGGTCATCATTGCTCATCTCATATACTATATGATCTTCTTGTGCTCTGATCTGATGGCTTGCAAGGAAAGACTATCTCCTATGCTGATGTTATCATTCTGGGGTCACCATTACAACATATATTTAGAAGCAAGGTTTATGTTCTTGATAAGAACAGTAGTAATAGAGACAAATTTAAGTCTAATATAGATAAATATATATTTCTTAGATATGACAGAGTAGTATATAGATTCTACAAAAATACTATATAGTTATCTCTCATAATATTCAATTCAAAGAAAAGAAAAAAAACAGAAAATTCATATTGAAATTTCTGTAACTAGTTTAGTATTATTTATACTAATAGTGAGCAGAATACTCTCTATACCAGTGCTAGTGTAATCTATATATATATCAATAAGACTATCAGAGCCAAGAATTATAGAAATTATAGATAAGAATAACACTAAGAATATCTCTCTAAAAGTTTAGAAAAAGTACAGATCTAGACTATAAAATAAAGTTAAAGTAGATTTAGAAGATTATTAGAATTTATCTAAGATATTCTATTATAAAAAACATTATATCAACTATGTCTATGAGTGTGCCTACATAGTAATAACTAGTGAGTTAGTATACTATAATGAAGTCATATACTTGAATGTAAAAAAAGGCTATAAATGAGGAATATAATTTCCTTATTGAGAATAATATCTGGAATCTAGTCTCTCTTCTAACAGATAGATAAGCTATAGAATCAAAATAGATCTATAAGATTAAATATAAAGTTAATAGAATAATAGAGTAGCATAAAGCTCAATTTGTAGCAAAGGAGTATATATTTATAAAGATATGATATAGATTTGATGAGATCTTTTCCCCAGTATTCAAGCTTACTTTACTTAGAATACTTCTTGTAATTGGAGTTAAATATAACTACAAAATCTACTAAATAAATATCAAGACAGTATTCCTGAATAGAGATGTAAATACTGAACTATATATATATTAATGATAAGAATATATACTATATAATGATGAGCAAAAAGAGCTCATACATATAAAAATTATATAAAGATCTCTATGATATCAAACAAGTAGTAAGGCTGTAGAACTAAAAAATCAATAAATATCTTTTAGATAATAGATTTAAGTATTACGAAGCTAATATATATATATACTCAATATATATTCTCAAAAATAGTATATATAGAGATTTGAGTAGACAATATCATTTTGATCAGAATGATGAGTAAGATCAATAATATAAAGATGATACTATACTAGAAATTCAAGATGATAAATATAGATAATATATAATAGATATATATACTATATATTTATCACATACTATATATATTTAGACTATACTCAAATAATTTAACATAAGTGAATATAAACTAGTTAGAATATCTATAGAGATATCTATAAGACTAAAGAAGTCTAGTAATATTATGCTTAAAGATAATAATATCCTCTATTAATAAGCAGTAAAATCTCTTATATATCTTATACTTAGAGTGAGGTCTGATATATTATATATAGTCAACAAAGTGGCACAATATCTATTTTACTATAATAATACCTATTGAATAGCAATTAAGTATATTTTCTAGTATATTAAAAGCATGACATATTATAGACTCAGTATAGATAGTAATAATAAGAGATAAAGTGGGAGTACTATAAGATTATCTAGTATATATAATATTGATTGAGTTGGTGATCTGGATGATAGATAGTCTATAACTGAATATCTCTTTAACTAATAGGTACAGGCAAATTTATCTGCTTGTTTTTTTTTGAATACATATATATATAATATAATATATAGACTAATAATAAAAGAGAATAAATAAATAAGATTATAAATATATTTAATCTTTATAATATATCTGTATTAATGAATAGAAGAAGTAATTTATTCAAAATATATAAATTATATATTTTATATTAATAAATAATATAGAACTGATAGAATAGGATAAAGTCATATACTAATATATCTAGTTACTATTATAGTACTTCTGCTCAAGGAGTTATATATACCAAAACTAAAAAAAATAAATTAATTATATCTAAAAAAATAAATAAAATACAAACTAGAATAAAAAGCAATATATAATACACATATATATAAAAACTAGAACTATATATAACTCAGAATTATATCTTTAAAATTTTCATAGATCAAAACTATTCTGTAATATCTCAAATACTTATAAGAAATATAATGTAAAATATAAGATATATATATATAATATAAATAAAAAAGTAATGTAAATATTATACAGTAACAAAGTGTACCAATGTTCAGTTTTTATTAATATTTAATTATATTATAATCCCAATATAAAATATTTTAAATCAGAATTTTAACCATTAATAGACTATTGTCCGAGCTTTTGAATAGTATATATTTTATTTTATTTGGATGATTATGGATATTAATATAACCATTTTAAGTTAAATTATCCATTGGTACACTTTTGACCCTTTTCAGTATATAAACCTTTTTTTTTTTTTAGTGCATACATTTTACATGCTATTGATATCCAAATTTTCACCATTATTGTTTCAGACATTCTTTACAACTCTACAGTGTTTCGCACAATATCAATTTAGTTCTGTTATTCTAATT